>CM053789.1:414630107-414922607 GCA_028749045.1 Cupressus sempervirens | reverse complement strand
AAATGAAAATGCTTTCCCAATTTACCATAAAATCATCTCTACTAGATACATTTTTCAAACTAAGATTGACAATGAATTTGTAAATAGTATATACACCATTTTACATAATACTATAGAGATTTCTAAGCCATCAAAGTCGTAAGATCTTAATCATATATGGTTAGCAACTGACGTTTAACCACTCTAGTGCATACATCAACAATCCACAACTTCAACAAAGTATTAGTTATAGAGAAGCTTCCTGCCCGTATTGCTTTGTTATAATCATGTATGACATAGCTAAAAATTTCTCCATGAATATTTTTTTGCAGTAAAGGGTATGGAAGCAACACACCACAACACTCTTTTATAGGATTTCCACATGATTTGTAGTTTTTCACAAACTAAAATGAGGGACTCTACACTGGAAATTCCAAAGAAGAAACTAGCAATGGATGGAGTTTTTATAGGCCAAAATTTTATACCACAATTAGGGACCTCTCACAACCCCGCTTTTTATCTTATATCAAATTTAGGATGTCCTCACGACCTATTTATTTACCAATTTAAAACATAAAAGAAGTATTTATCACTCTCAAAACAAAGCACTATTGGTTGACAATTCAAAAATAAGAGTTTTAGTATTGATTGGCATAGTCTAGCAGAGGGTAGCACCTATTGTACAACTAGGGCTGCAGATTCCTGACAGGGAAGCATAGGTTCCTAGAGCAGGCATGGCTAGAGATAGAGAGAGGACTAGGAGTCCTCCATCGAGGTAGGTTAAGGGTCAAGGTGAGCTTGAGGGTGAGTCAATAAATCAAAGAGGATCACGAATCAATAAATATCCTAGGCATATAGGAGATGATATCAGAGAGTTGATATGACTTGGACCACCCCACTTTACTTGTTCCATAGAGGGGATAGTAGTAGAGGCCTAGTTGCAGAGTCTTTAGTGGTGCTTTGGATTACATCTTTATGGGAGTAATATGAAGGCACATCTTGCAGTCCATCAGTTGAGGGGTGACGCCTCTAATTAGTGGCATCATGAGGAGATTGTAGGAGGAGTGATCATGGATACCATCACATGGGAGTCATTCTTAGAGAGATTCAGAGAGAGGTACATGTTTGAGCACTTTAGGTAGAAGTAGATTGAGGAGTTTCATTCTCTTCACCAGAGAGGTCTCACCATAGCTCAATATGAGAGCAGGTTTCTTGAGCTCCTTCCATATGCTAAGTACATGAAGGACAAGAAATTTTGAGTGCATTGATTTATCATGGGTCTTAATTTCTCACTTTAGGGTCTAGTTCATTTGGCTTTCCATACTACTTTCGAATAGGTAGTTGAGGTAGCACTAGTTGCAGAGGATACTCAGAGTAGACAGGAGTCATGGGATCGGTCTCAAAATCAAAACTCTACCTAGAAAAAACCCCCTTGGAAAGGGAATCAAAACTCCACAGCAAGGTCCTCTAAGGGCCAATAGTCTTAGCAGTAGAAACCCTCATAGGGTTATCAGGGCTCCAAGCCCAAGCAGTGGCATTCATAAGGACTGAGGCAGGATCAAAAAGTACAGACCCTACAGTCACAACCAGCGAAGACTTAACAGTCTTCTAGGGGTGGGTTCAGTAAATCTAGCAGGTTAGGACACCCATAGCAGTCTGAATCACAGGGTGCATGATCTTACACATGAGGACCATGTTACACTTGTGGTGGCATGGGGCATATTGCTAGGGAGTGTCCTCAAGGATAGTCCTCTACTGGTCAAAGAGGGGCATATTCAGAGCTGACAGTCGGTGACATAGGCAGGTCCCACAAAGTTTTTGCAGCAGTTGACAACAGCCAGGCTAAGCATTAGGCTATAGTTATTGAGGCTATAGGTATCATTCAAGGTAGCAAGGTTATTGTTCTATTTGATTCCAGAGCTACTGATTCTTTTATATCTCCTTTTGTTGTGGAGCATTGTGAGCTAGTGGCAGTTAGATAGGATGTCAGTTGGGAGGTAGAGTTAGCCTCAGGAGCCAGAGTGTTAGTTAGTTCCATGGTGCATAGTTTCCCAATTCAAATTGGAGACATGGCCACGATGTCTGATCTATGCATTACCCCTCTAGGTTCTTATGATGTCATTCTTGGCATGAATTGGCTTTATGCCCATAGTGCCAAGATGGATTGCCGACAAAAGAGGGTGGAATGTATGGATGTGGATGGTATCTCTAGAGTGATCCTTGGGGTTAAGAGACCCATAACCCTTCCTATGATTTGCGTTGTACAGCTTAGGCGATGCATGCAAAAGGGATGTCAGTTGTTCACTATCATCATTAGTGACAGGGAGGAAGATTCAGAGGGGGAGCCATCCCTCGATGATTTTCCTATATTGTAGGAGTTTGTAGATGTTTTTCCTTTAGAGCTCCTTGGTAGGCCTCCACCTAGAGTGGTGGATTTTCATATTGATTTTCATAAGATCATTATGCATTTGAGTAATTCAATGTTAGATACATAAAATCATAAAAATTTAGTAGTCTAACTTTGGGTTTTCCTTTTTTGTTTATGTAGGAGACATCTGATCCACGTAGTGCAATGAAGAGGCTACATTTTGATCATCTACCAGCAACCTAGGGTAGTATAGTTGTCATAAGATGTTTCATGAGGAATTTAGAGATGGCATATGCCACATTTTTTATAGAAACATTGATATTATGCACATTCTAATTGTATGATTAGTCACATTTTGTATATGGATCTATGTATTTTAATAAATATTTGTGTAATTTGTCTATGGATAAATGAACTTGGATATATATATATATATACATATGTATATGTATATATATATATATATATATACATATACATATATATATATATACATATACATATGTATATGTGTATATATACATATGTATATGTGTGTATATATATATATATATCTATGGATACATGTAGTTTGATATATATTTTTGTCATTTATGTGCACCATGATATACATATTAATTTAGTATAGTATTGCTCAATTTATCGTGGATCATGTGTATTGTTCATGTTTATGCAATATCATTCATTTTGATCATGTTTGTTATATTCAATTCAAATGTAATAATTTGTGACTAACATTTTAACAATCTTTATTATTAAATTTTGATGCAATGTTTAATTTTAAATGCTATCATATATGTCTAATTTGAAATAATCTATGCAATCCACCTCCTTCACCCTGGTAAATCAGCTTTACAAAGAAAAATGAGAACAAGTGCTATTATGAGACTTTACTACATAATTGGTTTACCAAGACCACATGAGATTTTGGAAATGCAAGAAAGATTCAAGACTTCCATCATCATCATGAAATTGATATGTATGAGTTTGGATCAACCAACAACTCTACAATAACTGAAAATCAATATCTCAAACAAATTTCAACTAGATGTTGTTATTAGCACATTAAAATCACAGTCATAGCAAGCTCATTTCACACCTTATATAGGTGTCTCCAACCTTGTATGGTCATCCTCAAAACCCTAACTAAATCTTTTCACTCATTTTCAACTTTGGAAGAACAAGTTGCAAAAGTTGGAAAATTGCAATTTTGCAACTTTTGCGATTTTGAGAAATTTTTGCTATAACTTAAAATTCTTAATTAGATGAGTTCACCAAACTTGTTAATGGGTCCTATTAGGTTTATTTAGACATTACAAGATGGTTTTTGACCCTTGGTCAACTTTTCTACCACTTTGGTCAACCTAACCCCTATTGAGCAACTTATAGGTATAACAACAACCTAGACGCAAAAACCCACTTAGCAACTAGGTTAAGCTTACCTAAGGACCTAATAGGTCTTATTAAACCCTTAGTGATGTGGCTAGCATAAATAAAAATCAAAATGACAAGAAAGAAGCACTAGGTACAAACTGGACTACCTAGGTGCTCCTACACTAGGGTGGTCGCAGATGATGGAAGATCTCCACAGTTGGAACAAGGGTGTTAGTAGGGTTCACATACTCATTAAAAAATAATGGTGTTGATGATTTGATGCCAAGATTAGTAGTTTCAAAGTTACATTGTGATGTACCTACGAAATGAGGCACACTATGAGTTTTGGCATCGAGCGAGATCACTATGCTTAATCCAAACTAAATGTGATCTCTCAAAAATAAGATAGATTATTTTAGGCCTCTTCATGACCATCATGTAGCATTTGACATTTCATCAATAGCCCTAATGAGCTCTGAGTTACGACCTTCAAAAGATCGACCTCAATATGCACTTAGAGCACCTTGGAAACTCTTTGGTATGGGGTGGCCGTGAATGATGGAGGCTCTCTGTGGCTAGAACAAGGGTGTCACTAGGGTTCACCCACCCATTCAAAACTAATGAGATTGATGATTTGATGCCAAGATTAGCAGTTTGAGAATTACACTTTGATGCACCTATGAACTAAGGCACATTGCAAGTTTTTACATCAAGCGAGATCATTGTGCCGAATCCAAATGGAATGGGGTAAAGGCACAAACTCATGTCACCCTTTTGCAAAGCAAAAGGCTAACATAGGTATAGTTGTTCACCTTCAATAACATAAAAGTGGCATTATTATTTAGAATTTGAAAATAAAATAAACTAATGAAATGTGCAAAAATGGATGAAGTTTAGGATTAAAATTTTTAATAATTATTTAGAATAAGAAAGTATATATTTTCCTATTTTTTAAAGATAACTTTTAGTTGCTGAAAATTGCTAGAAAGTAGGGGTGTAGTTCCCACCACAAAACTATTTGGAAATAAAATTATTTCCATTTGATCTTAGATTATGTTATAGATAACATATGTAGCTAGAACAATCAAAAATAAAAATTGGCTTCGGACCTCTATTTTCTCTTTTACAATGATTCAAATTTCAACTTATTCAAATCAATAGTTTTCATCTCCCAACACATTTTTCAAACTAAATCTAGTCCAACCAAAAGAAAAATTATAGACTGGAAATTTAATATGATTTGGTATTTTTTTCTTTCTCAAAATCGGCATCTTCTCAAGTGTTATAATATGTACATGTAGACATTTTAAAATATAATATACTATATCTAATTAAAACACTATGAACTCTATATGAGAATATACTTGAGTTTGAGCTCTATAAAATGGTATTTATATTTTATTAGAAAAATATCATAACAAATAGTAAGAGTTATTAAAATGTCAATTTTTTGAAATAATTGTATTTCTTTAGTAATTGGATACTAACTAGTATAAAACAAGCATTTAATAGACATTTCCAATTGGAAAGTTGTAAGACCATAATAACTTAGCTAGAATATATTTATCAAGATCATATATTTGAAAAAAATTATTTTTTAAATAGAAATACACAAATTCAGGCACTTTGATTAGTTAGCTTGAAAGGTGACACAACTTTGTACTTTTACCCAATGTGATGTCTCAATAATGCAATAGATTATTTGAGGCCTTAGCATGACCATCATGTAGCATTTGATGTTTCATTGATAGCCCTCATGAGCTCTAAGTTACAACCCTTCAAAGTGTTATAATTCTTTAAAATAATTGAGAGGGGGCGTGAATCAGTTATTCAAGGTCCAAATGCCCTAATAATACTTTTTCTACAAATCCTTAATGGCACATAACTGAAATTATCATGCATGCAATTGAACATTTAAACAACTATGAAAAGTAAACATGGATCACACCATAACACTGACAATTTGATAACCCAGAAACCCTCCAAGAATAAGAAGGTAAAACTAGAGTGAGGATGATACCCACAAAATAACTACGCAATTGATTTCAACCACTTCTGATGGTCTACCCTGTTAAAGGCTTGCCATGTTAAAGCCTACAACACATTGTTAAATGTGACCTTGTTAGAGGATTTCACCATACTATTAGGAATGGGCCCAGTTAAAGGACTTTGGAACATTCACTTGGAATGTCACCCTATTAAAGGATTTACAAAATGGCTATTAAACCAACCTAAGTCCATAGGATTTATTCTAACTGTTACAATTGCTAGAGAGTAACAATAATGGCTTTTGATCTGATACAACTTACAACATATCTTGCAAATTATAGATCAAACTTTAATTCAATCCTTTGGTTGGCTTTAATCACTATAGCTCTGTAAGCTTGTCATCTCAACCTTCGTCACCTTGAGTCTTCTTACTCATCATACCAATGCAATCATATCTATGATCATCTATCGAAGCAGAGTATCTGTCCTCTCTTCCACCTTAGCACCTTCTTCAACACTTCATGCTTTCATGCTTGACCCTCTCTACTTTTCTTCGTGACCTTATGACTCCTTAAATAGAAATTTGGAATACCTTTCTTGCTTGATTCTCCCTCTCCAACTTTAGGGTTTCAATAGATTAGGTAGGATATAATGTATCTATCCCATATCTTACTCTTATCTAGAAAATTCATCTAGAATCCAATTGTATTTGCCAAAAATGTTTTACATAGTGTTCTATGCCACTAGCTCATCATTTTTATCTTCTATCTGATTCATAGAATTCTAGATAACAACCTGCATATCAGCTCAGATCTAGCGAATCTTCAATTTTCAAAATAATATAGTAACTTGACATTATTGATTTACTGATGCTTGACACCTGAATAAATTTTGTGAAACTCGGCTCTTGAAATTCACTCGGAACTTCAATATCACTCAACACTTATATCTTGCTCAGTAATTGAAAACTTACTCAACACCTATTATCTTTTTTGCTACTCGGCACCTGATCTTTATTTGGCACCTGAAGACTGCTCGGCACACACTAAGTTGAACTTTTCTTAGCTTCAACTAAGAATCTGTTCGACAGTAGCTAGCTTGCTTGGCTCTTTCTAATGAACTTAGTTAGGCTTTACAAATGACTTAGCTACACCTTACACCTTTGATATGTTTTAGTGTGGCCATTCTTTATGTTTGACATTAATGTACTATTTCATCAATGGCTTAGTTGATCCTTATACTTCATTACAACATCATAATTTCAACCTTTCTCTATGTACTCTAGTTACATCTTATTGATTGCCACCTCCTTGTCAATCAACCATCTTATAGTATTTGGATCACTAAAGAAATTGTCATCCCTACAAGTAGCAAGTTTGACATCAATGAAAAAAAAATGATTGAAAAAATTCTTTAGTAGTTCCATTACTCCTCATTCATGAGCTTTTCAATCATTTCCAACAATCTCCCTCTTTGGCATTGATGGCAAACCAAACTGATCACCTGATCAACTTAGTTACCACCAAAATTATATATGTGTTCTGCTACATTCTACTTCCTTCTTGACTACTGCATTTACTTCTGATCTCATATATCTCCATATCTTTACCTTTCAGTTTCTCATAAATCTCCCTCTTTCATATATATCTCCCTCTTACTTTGTATTGATCATTTTTCTGCATATATATCCCTCTTTGACATAAATTCCAAAGATGTAGCATCTTTAACATGCAAAATATAAGCTTTGCATCTCATGTTTTCTCCCTCTATCACCATTCTTGTGATTGATTTGGAGTTTCTACTCCCTCTGTCATCCTCTGCATCATTCTTATGATATTTCAATGATTTGTACCTGTTGATGCAAGGCAACTTCTTTTCTTTAAACTACTTGAGTTAGGGGCATTACCCCAACTTGCCTCTAAGATATTCATAAGCATCCTTGGGCAATGGTTTGGTGAAGATATCTATAGTTTGTTCCTTTGTGTGAATTTACTCCATCTTCACTTGTTTGTCTTCTACCAATTCTCTGACATAGTGATACTTGATTGCAATATGCTTTGTTTGTGCATGCATTACTAGATTCTTGGATATGTTTATAGCACTTGTATTATCACAATACAATATCACAGGTTTGGTTACCTCTTCTTTCATTCCTTTCAATAGATGTGTTAGCCACACAATGTTTGTACAATTGACTATTGCTGCCACATATTCTAATTCTGCAGTGGATTGAGATGTGCATGTTTGCTTCTTGCTAGTCCAAGTAACTAGTCTTTTACCTAAAAATAAAGCTCCTGCACTTGTGCTTTTCCTGTCATCAATGTTGCCTCCCCAATCTACATCTGTGGGTGCATTGAGCTCAAACTTTTCATTCCTTTTATCATATAGGCCAAAATCATCTGTTCCTTTGAGATACCTCATTATTCTTTTTACTACTATGAGATGATTTTCTTTAGGATTAGCAGAGAATCTAGCCACTATTCCAACTACTAGTGCTATGTCTGGTCTGCTGACTAGTTTGGAGTCTTCCAATCCAAATTTTTTAAGTATCTCTTTGATGTACTTTGATTGTGTCATAAATATACCATGTTTTAGTTGATGTACTTGCAATCCAACAAAAAATTTGATTTATCCAAACATAGACAACCCAAACTCATGTTTCATTTTGTCAACAAAACTTTTGCAAAGCACTTCCTTTCCTCCAAACACTATGTAATCCACAACGATTTTAGATACAATAATATCCTTACCTTCTTCTAATTTGATGTACATGTTGCTGTTATCATTAGTTCTTTCAAATCCTATTTGCACTAGATACTTGTGAAATCTCTCATACCATGTTCTAGGTGCTTGTTTTAGACCATAGATTGCTTTCTATAGTTTACAAACCATATCCCTATTGTTCTCATCAACAAATTTCTCTATTTATTCAATATAGACTTCCTCTTCCAATATACCATTCAGAAAAGTAGACTTTACATCCATCTAATAGACTTTAAAAACTCTATATGCAGGATATGCAAGTAAAGTTCTTACTCCTATTCTCACAATAGGGGAAAATGTTTCCCCATAGTCTAATCCTTCTTCTTGAGCATAACCCTTACATACTAGTCTAGCTTTATTTCTAGTGATCTCACCATTCTCATCTAGCTTGTTTCTAAATACCCACTTGGTGTCAATCACATTCTTGTCAACTGGTCTGAAAACCAAACTCTAGGTTTTGTTCTTCTTTATTTGATCAATCTCTTCTTCCATAGCTTTATACCAATCACCATCTTGTAATGCATCATATACAATCTTAGGTTCAAATCTTCTTAACAGACAAGATTCATTTCTTAGTCTATTCCTTGTCATTGGTCTTGCATCTTTGTCACCAATTATTTGTTCAGTAGGGTGATGCCTCTTCACATATTTGGACAATCTTGGTTTTGCCCTTGTTTCCATGTTTGATCCTTCAATTCAGGATCACTATTCACTTTTTTGTAAGGTAGTTCTACATCTCTATCATGTGTACTGACTTCAGAGTCAGAATGAGCATTTCCTTCATTCTACAACTCACCTTCTGAATGCAGCTCAGTATTAACTAGTTGTTACTCAGCTAAAACTGAAACTTTCTGTTGAATCCCAATTTAATGGTAGTTTCCTCGTCAATAGGCATTCCTTCATAAGAATACAAAAAGTTTTTGTAGTCATTCATTCTCTTTGGTTTTTTAACTTAGACATATGCATGCTCATCAAAGTTTACATTTGCACTTTCCACAATTTTTTCAGTGTTAGTATTTAAATACTTATACTCTTTACTTCTAGTGGAGTAACCAAGGAATATTCCTTCATCACTTTTTGCATCAAATTTTCCATTTCTAGCATCTTTAAGAATAAAGAATTTGCAACCAAATACTTTGAAATGCTTTACATTGCGTGAGTAATCATACCATAATTCAAAAGGTGTTGCATTAGTACATTTCTTGACTTGTACTCAATTCAGTGTATGAACAACCACACTTATAGCTTCTCTCCAATATTTTAGATCAATGGTCTTTTCCATCATTAATGTTCTAGCATAGTCAATCACATATCTATTTCTTCTCTTAGCAATTGCATTTTGTGGGGGAGTTCTAGGAGCTGATGTTTCTCTTGATTCCTTTGTCATTACAAAATGTCTCAAATTCATTCGATGTGAATTCACCACCTCTGTTTGATCTCAGGAACTTCAAACTCTTTCCTATTTCTTTTTCAACTTTAGCCACAAACCACTTAAACATTTGAAAAGCATCAAATTTTTTCTTTAAGAACATAATAGTCATCATCTTGGAATAGTCATCAAAAAACAACATATATATTTGTCTCCTTTGTAGCTTTGTACTTCTATTGGATCACATAAGCCAGTATGAACTAACTCAAGTACTTCTTTAGATGTATAGTTTTTACTCTTGAAACTTGACTTGGTCATCTTTCCTAGCTGAAATTGTTTGCACATGATATTTTCAGGCTTCTTTAGTTTAGGTAAACCTCTGATTTTCTTCATTTTACTGATATTGATTAGATTATCAAAGTTGACATGACATAGCCTTCTATGCCATAACCACGCATCATCAAATTTTGCAATAAGACAAGAAGCATTTTCCATATCAAGATAAAATAGATTACTTCTTGTTTGATCTCCTTTTCTTATCAATTTACCATTAGTATCATAGATTTTTTCAGTTTTATTTCCAAATTCTACCTTGCACCCTACATTGCCTAACTGTGAGACACTTAGTAAATTGTAGTTTAGTCCTTCAACATAGTATGCATTATCACATGAAATTTTATCTGTAAGCTTAATGGAACCATTTCCTTTGATTTGACATAGAGCATCATTACCAAATCTAACACTATTTCCATCATACTGAGTAAAGTTAACAAACTTACTTTTGTCTCCTCTCATGTGATGTGAGCATCTGCTATCTATGATCCATCTATAATTCTTGTTCATACATGTTACCAGTGATGTAGGCTCTTCTTCATCAGATTGGTCCTTCATGGCCACACAAACAACTTCATCATCATTATCATCAGAATCTTTTTCAACAATATAGCACTTCTTTTCTTTGTCTTTGTAATCTCTCTTATCATCTTCTCTTCTATGTTTGTATTTGTTGCCTTCCTTGTATTCCTTTTTCTGTGTACACCTTGCAGCAATATGTCCTACTTCATTGCAATTGAAACAAATGATAGGTAGCTTACCTTTAAATTTTCCTTTGCCTCTGTGACATCTTCTAGCTAGTAATGCTTCTAATTGTTCCACATCTTCCTCACCAGTGCTACTGTCATTGGATACATATTTCATTTTTCCTCCCTTCTTTGATTTCACATGTTTAGCATCTTTCAGTGATAGCTTGGCCTTGAATTTAGATTCAACATTTTCAAGTTTGTAATTGTCAAAGTTAGATAACTCAAATGCAGTGAGTGTACCCACTATACCTTCAAAACTTAGATTGTTTCCTGGCACACACCTTAGCTCTTGTATAGCTGATACTATAAAAGCATAGATAGGAAGCAAGGTTCTTAAAAACTTACTATTAATAGTATCATTATCTAATTCACCACTCAAACATCTTATTGCACTTACCACTTCCTTTATTCTAGAGGCATATTGAGCAACATTCTCACTTTCTTCCATTTTCATATCATCAAACTTTCCATTGAGGCTTTCTCTTTTTGCTCTTTGGACATTCTGATCTCCTCCATAAATGTCTGATAGGGCTTTCCACATCCTGAATGTAGTGTCAAATCCTTTGATATCATCAAATTTAACATAGTTGAGTGCAGAAGCAATTTTTAGCATTGTCTGATTGTGTTCCTATTTTTTTTTAAATCTTCTACAGTAAGAGTACTAGTTGGATCAACATGTTCAGTAACAATTGAATTTTGGGCATAATCTCCTATGGATCCAAATTTAGCTTCATCAAGCTTTTCCATGCAACAAAGTTGTCTTTGTTGAGCTTGGGAATTTCTCTTTTAGGCATTTTGATCTTTTCTGCTTCTAGTCCCTTTAAACTAAGTCAGTAGCAATGCTTTCATACCAATTGTTATAATTCTTTAGAATAACTAAGGGGGGGGTGAATTAGTTATTCAAGATCCAAAATCCCTAATAATACTTTTTCTAAAAATCCTTAATGGTGCATAATAGAAATTATCATGCATGAAATTGAACATTTAAACAACTATGAAAAGTAAACATGCATCACACCGTAACACTGACAATTTGATAACCCAAAAACCCTCCAAGAATAAGAAGGTAAAACTGGAGTGGGGATGATACCCACAAAATAACTGCACAATTGATTTCAACCACTTCTGATTTTCTATCTTGTTAAAGGCTTGCCCTGTTAAAGCCAACAACACATTGTTAAATGTGACCTTGTTAGAGGATTTCACCATACTGTTAGGAATGGGCTTGGTCAAAAGACTTTGGAACATTCACTTGGAATCTCACCCTATTAAAGGATTTACAAAATGGCCATTAAACCAACCTAAGTCCATAGGATTTATTCTAACTATTACAATTGCTAGAGAGTAACAATAAGGGCTTTTGATTTGATACAACTTACAACATATCTTGTAGATTACAGATCAAACTTCAATTCAATTCTTTGCTTGGCTTTAATCACTGTAGCTCTGTAAGCTTGTCATCTCAAGCTTTGTCACCTTGAGTCTTCTTACTCATCATACCAATGCAATCATATCTATGATCATCTATCGAAGTAGAGTATCTGTGCTCTCTTCTACATTAGCACCTTCTTTAGTGCTTCATGCTTTCATGGTTGACCCTCTCTACTTTTCTTTGTGACCTTATGACTGAAATAGAAATCTGAAATACCTTTCCTACTTGATTCTCCCTCTCCAAATTTAGGGTTTCAATAGAGTAGGTAAGATACAATGTATCTGTCCCATATATTACTCTTATCTAGAAACTTCATCTAGAATCCAATTGTATTCGCCAAAAATGTTTTACATAGTGTTCTGTTCCACCAGCTCATCATTCTTATCTTCTATCTAATTCACAGAATTCTAGATAACAACCATGGCGGCTCAGATCTAATGAATCTTTGATTTTCAAAATAATGCAGCAACTCGGTATTATTGATTTATTGATGCTCGATACATGAAGAAATTCTATGAAACTCGACTCTAGAAATTCACTTGGCACTTATATCTTGGTCAACACTTGAAAACTTACTCGACACCTATTATCTTTTCTGCTACTCAGCACCTGATCTTTACTTGGCACCTAAAGACTGCTCGGCACACACTATGTTGAACTTTTCTCGGCTTCAACTAAAAATATATTTGGCACTAACTAGCCTGTTCAGCTCTTTCTAATGAACTTAGTTAGGCTTTACAAATGACTTAGCTAGACCTTACATCTTTCATATGTTTTAGTGTGCCCATTCTCTATGTTTGACATTAATGCACTATTTGATCAATGGATTAGCTAATCCTTATACTTCATTACAACATCATAATTTCAACCTTTCTCTAGGTACTCTAGTTACATCTTATTGATTACCACCTCCTTGTCAATCAACCATCTTATAGTATTATGGTCACTAAAGCAAGTGTCATTCCTGCAAGTAGCAAGCTTGAAATCAATGATAAAACAATGATTGAAAACATTCTTTACCAGTTCCAATACTCTTCATTCATGAGCTTTTCAATCATTTCCAATATGAAGATCAACCTCAATACGCACTTATAGCACCTTGGAGACTCTTCGATACAAGGTGGCTATGGAAGATGTAGGCCCTCTACAGCTAGAACAAGGGTGTCACTAGGGTTCTCCCACCTATCTAGAGCTAATGACATTCACAATTCAATGCTAAGATCAATTATTTCAAAGTTGTGCTATGATACACCTATGAACTAAGGCACACTGCAAATTTTGGCATTGAGCAAGATCATTGTGCCAAATTCAAATAGAATGTGATATCTCAAAAGTGAGATAGTTTATTTTAGGCCTTGACATGACTATCATGTAGCATTTGACATTTCATTATTAGCCCTCACAAGCTCTGAGTTATGACCCTTATAAGATCATCCTCGATATGCACTTAGAGCACCTTGGAGACTCTTGGATACGAGTTGGATGCGAATGATGGAGGTTCTTTGCAAATAGAAAAATGGTGTCACTAGGGTTCACCCACCCATCTAGAGCTAATGATACTAACAATTAGATGCCAAGATCAAGTGTTTCAAAGTTACACTATGATGCACCTATGAATTGAGGCACACTACAAGTTTTGGCATTGCACTAGATCGTTGTGATGAATCCAAAAAGAATGTGATCTCTCAAACATGTGATAGTTTATTTTAGGTTATGAACCTTGGAATATCGACCTTGATAGGAACTTAGAGCACCTTGGAGATTCTTTAGTACGGGGTGGCTACAGATGATGGAGGATCTCCATGGCTAGAAAAATGGTGTCACTAGGGTTCACCCATTCATCCATAGCTGATGGCTCTTATGGTTTGATGCCAAGATTAGTGGTTTCAAAGTTATGCTATGATGCACCTATGAACTGAGGCACACTATGATATTTGGCATTGAGGAAGATCGTTGTGCTGAATCCAAATAGAATGCAATTTCTCAAAAATGAGATAGGTTATTTTAGGCCTTTGCCTAACAATCATGTAGTATTCAACATTTCATTGATAGCCCTCATGAGCTTTGAGTTACAACCCTTGGAATATCAACCTTGATACACACTTAGAGAACCTTGGAGACTCTTTGATACAGGATGGTCGTGGATGATGGAGGCTCTCTGTGGCCAGAACAAGGTTGTCACTAGGGTTCACCCACACATACAAAGCTAATGGCATTGATGATTTGATGCCAATATCAACAGTTTCAGAGTTACACTGTGATGCACCTATGAACAAAGGCACACTATGAGTTTTGGCATTGAGCGTGATTGTTGTGCTAAATCTAAATGGAACACAATCTCTCATAAATAAGATAGTTTATTTTAGGCATCACCATGATTTTTGTATAACATTTTACATTTCATCAATAGCCCTCACAAGCTTTGAGTTACAACCCTTGGAAGATCAACCTTGACATGTACTTAGAGCACCTTGGAGACTCTTAGGTATGGGATGGTCGTGGATGATGGATGCTCTTCACGACTAGAACAAGTGTGTCACTAGGGTTTATCCACCCATTTAGAGATGATGCCACTAACAATTTGATGCCAAAATTAGCAGTTTCAAAGTTATGCTATGATGTCCCTATGAACTGGGGCATACTACAAGTTGTGGCATCGAGCATGATCGTTGTGTCGAATCCAAATGGAATTTGATCTCTAGAAAATGAGATAGGTTATTTTAGACATCTCTAGGACCATCCTATAGCATTCAAAATTTCATTAATAGCTCACATGAGCTCTGAGTTAAGACCCTTGGAAGATCGACTTCGACATGCACTTAGAGCACCTTGGAGACTCTTTAGTACAGGGTGGCTACGGACGATGGATGATCTTTGTGGCTAGAACAAGGGTGTCACTAGGGTTAGTATTAAGTTAAAAAGTTATTTTTTACCTCTCTCAAGTTTTTGGCATTGGGTACAGTGCAAGTTTGGAGTTAGTATATATTAAAATCATCACTTTTTAGGTTCCTTCACATAAATTGCATTAAGTAAAATCATCTTTGTTTCTTACATTAAATCAACAAGTTTACATTTCCGACATCTCAAATGTTTCATTATTATTACATCAATACACAACTACTAAAAATTGTACTATAAAAAATAGAAGTTTCAAAAAATGTAGTATTAATAAAATTATTGTCAAAAATCATAGTGTCAAAAATAGAATAGATTTTACTCTTCATGATGTACCTACATTCCAATAACATAAAAAGTATTAGTAACTTATTGTATTAAACAAGATAATCATCAGCTCACCAAAATAATTATGAACAAAATAACATAAGAAGCAAATATACCTAGTTGAGTGTTCTAGTAGGGCCCTCTCTTTGTTTTAGGGTCTCCAATAGGGCTTCATGATCAACATTAATAATAGTAAAAAGTTTTTTTACTTTTGGTCTTCCTTGATACTTCAAAAACTTTATATTTGTTGTTATAATAAGATGCCAATATATGAGAATTGTTTTGTGCTTCTAATAGTCTTTTGATGTAGAAATTCCATTCCTTCTAATCATGTATGTCTGCAGCCATGTTCCAACAACAACCATTGAACTAGTAGGATATGTGAATCCATCATCATCTACGATAACTTGTGTAATTTATTTTTAATGTGCTAACCAATAATATGATTTCTCATCATTCCCTTTTAGTACAATCGATGCAAAGATATGTCCTAGTTGAAGAAGATTTGATAGATGGTTATGCTCAAGTGAACTTTCCATGTCATCATTTATGATAGAGGGTATGATAGAAAATGGAGTAAGATAATGTGGAGCCCATGTGTCCACCCACTCTCTTGACTCATAGTGATCCCAATCACACTAAAAAAAACTAGGACAAAAGAAAGCTAGGTATCGTATTCAAATGGTCCATGTACTAGAATTAGAGCTTTGGAATTAATGCATTTTTTATGAGTCTCTCACTATAGCACAATCTAATCTATCACCTATGGACCCTTCCTCAACCAACCAAAAGAACCTGCGTACTACTGAATCAAGAGTTCCCACCCCATGATAATGTTGAACTACACTAGTCAACAATGCTATGAGCATCAAGAAGCTTTTCTCTTGAAATCTTTAATTGTTCCTTAAATTGAGCTCTCTTTGCACATGCCCCTACTCCATCATGTTCCCCTTTCCCATGGCCAAACTCAAAAAAATTCCAAATATGAGGCACCCCCCTCTCTACATGCATCCCACACAACTAATAAAACATGTGAGAATTCTTGAATTGACCTGTACAATTATCTAACCAAATGATACATCTATCGATAGCAATTCCATGCTCCTATAAGAAATCAAAATAATTCTCAAAACAATGTTCCACAAACTCATGAAAGTGAGGTCTATCATCACTCATATAAAAATGGTACTCTCTAATAATCTTTTGATTATATTTTGCACTATTAGGGGCATGTCTATATGTTATGTGGACAAAAATAGCAATCTAAATGGGGTTGTAATATTGAGATTGTGTCTCATTTTGAGGCTACAATGTGTAGTTCTCAAAAAAGTCAATAACTCATATAATAGTGCTAATGGGAAAAGTCTCCTTAAAAATTCTAAATTGTTTATCTAACCACTAAGACATGTGACTATGTCTTACATACTTGTAGAAAAAAATTGTCTTGAAATCTGAAATAAAACTATCCACACTGATTTCTTTTGCAACCAATTCACATCTAGAGCCCTCACCCCTACTCTTCAATGTGTATTTCACTATTTTATATACCATTTTAAAACTATTGTCATCTAAAGATCTTGTTTACACCCCTCATGGAAACATGTGAAAACTTGGATAAGCCACCACATTCTAAACACTTCTTATTTAAGTAAGCATTTCTATAAAAGAAATAACCATCAACTCTATGGCATAAAAATTGATCTAGTAAGTCTCTTGATGATTTTGGAAGACCACTAGCAACACAATTCTCCAACATTTATCTACTATGCAAAGTAGAATAGATGTGTAATAGTTCATGGTGCATAGAAAACATGACATGATATTTACAACAAAATGTATTTCAAATTTTAAGTGGCACACAATAAAATGGCTTCAAAGATTCAAATGCCCTTTGTGATATATGAAATCTTGGATGACTCTCTCTAAATTGTTTGAACAACATAGTTTGTCTTATCTCAAAATAATGTTTAGGATGTGGCATGTAGTCTTTGATGCAAATTCTCAACTTGAACACATCTTTAGCATTGGGTGATACTCTTGAGATAGAGTGCCAAAATTGTGTAATTTCTTTCTTCACATCATCAGATAGCTTCTTATCAAAATGTGGAAGTCTCCTAGTAAAAGCCCATGTTTCATTTTGAAGAGGATCATCAATTCCCTCTCATCTACTAAGTGCCCTTCTCAAAGTAGTATGATTTAGGTTCAAGTCAATATAAGTTTATCTCATATATCTACCCTTTCTCAAATGATGACTTACCAAAGAGGTTGCAATAACCCTTTGAGCAGCTCTTTTATCCTTCTCTTTGCTATTTTTCCCAATGCTATTGAGAGCACTAAAAAGATTCTTCATAATAATGACATTTCTTTCCAATTTTTTATTGACACAAATCTTCAATTTGGAAAGCATAGGTCTCATCTTTTGCATCTTTAATAAGTTCATAAAAAGTTGACATTGCTCCACCACTATCTTGTTGTCAAAAAAATCTTATATAATCTTGAAGCCCATAACTAAATAGTTCTTTCTGATTTTTCCCCTTCTAAACTAGTAATAATCATTTCATCAATTTGAATAATCCATTTTGATGTTCCAGATCCTTCATGTCAATTAAAATTAGGAGATATGTAAGGTTCTTGTGCATTGTCATTTTTGAAATAGTCAATCATGCAATATACATTATCGTTTGGTATCATTTCATCCTCTCAATTTTCAATCCCAACATTATCATTATCAATTGGTACATTTTCATTCCCCAACTACACATATCTATTATCTAACTCTATGATGTTACCTAGATCAATACATCGTCAACTTGACTCACATTTAGCATACCCTGTCAGTTTCCCTATATGCTACCATGTCTTCATTCGATACCTTCATTTTTCATTTATCCTTTTGATGACTACTGCTCCCCATTTAGAAAAAAATATCGAACACCTAATCATATATTGTTGAACCTTTTTTTATCGTATGGGCCCCAAAAAGTTAGTTTTCTCCAAATTGAAGAAAATGACCCGTAAAAAATGTGATTGTCAGGTCTATAGTGATAGGGAATATGTTGAGAAAAGCATGCCAATATTTTAGGTACCCAATCTCATATTGGGTATCTAATATCAAATCGGATACCCAATACGAGATTGGGTACCCAAAATTGATTCCCAAATTTTGGAGGGAAGTGAAAAAAATTTTTGGGCAATGTGAACAAATTTGATTATTATATATGATTAATACATATAATTATTATTTTATATTATTACTATATTATATTATTATTAAATATAATATAGTAATATATATTATTGTTATGACCTATAAATATAATATATTAATATATATGATTATTATATTATATTATTATGATTTTTAATATAATTATTAAATATAGTATATTAATATATATATTATTATTGTTATTATTATTATAACCTATTATCTATTTGGTTGGTTTGAATGCATCCTCTCGATGCATTTCATGACAACATATGTCCCTAGGACCTGTAGGACCCCTAGGAACCGATTTGGTTGGTTTGAATGTATTGAAAGGGATCATAGGTTAATCTATGTCCCCTCTCAACGCATTTCATGAAAACATATGTCTAGGGTCCCTAGGGATCCATTTTGTTAGTTTCAATGCATTGAAAGGGCTCTTGATGTATTTCAAGACAACATATGTCCCAAGGGACCCTAGGACCCCTAGGGACACATTTGGTTGGTTTCAATGTATTTAAAGGATCATAGGTTAACTTATGACCCCTCTTGATGCATTTCATGACAACATATGTCCTTAGGAGACCTAGGGCCCCTAGGTACCCATTTGGTTGGTTCCAATGCATCGAAAGGGGTCATAGGTTAACCTATGACCCCTCTTGATGAATTTGATGATAAAATATTTCCCTAAGGGCCCTAGGACCCCTAAGGATGCATTTGGTTGGTTCCAATGTGTCAAAATGGGTCATAAGTTAACCTATGACCCCCTCTCGATGCATTTTATGATAACATATGTCCCTAGGGTCCTTAAGACCCCTAAGGACACATTTTTTTTTGTTCTAATGAATTGAAAGGGGTCATAGGTTAACCTATGAATCCTTTCAATGCATTTTATGACAACATATGTTCTTAGAGGCCCTAAGACCCCTAAGGATGCATTTGGTTGGTTCCAATATGTCGAAAGGGGTCATAAGTTAACCTATAACCCCTTTTGATGCATTTCATGAAAGCATATGTCCCTAGGGCCCCTAGGACTAGGGACCCATTTGGTTGGTTCTAATGCATTGAAAGGGGTCAAGGCTGACCTATGATCCCTATCAATGCATATCATGACAACATATATTGCTAGGGGCCCTAGGTCCCCTACGGACCCATTTGGTTGCTTCGAATGCATTAAAAGTGGTCATAGGTTAACTTATGACCCCCTCAATGCATTTCATGACAAAATATGTCCCTAGGGGCCCTATGACCCCTATGGAACCATTTGGTTGGTTCAAATATGTCGAAAGGGGTCATAGGCACTCAACACATTTCATGACAACATATGTCCCTAGGGGCTCTAGGACCCCTAGGAACCCATTTGGTTGGTTCCAATGTGTTGAAAAGGGTCATAGGTTAACTAATGATCCCTCTTGATGCATTTCATGACAACATATGTCGGTAGGAGCCCTACAACCCCTAGGGGCCCATTTGGTTGGTTGAAATGGGTCAAAAGTGGTCATATGTTAACTTATGACCCTTCTTGATGCATTTCATGACAACATATGTCCTTAGGGGCCTTGCGACCCCTAGGGACCCATTTGGTCAATTCAAATGTGTTGAAAGGGATCATAGGTTAAACTATGACCCCTTTAGATGCATTTCATGACAATGGGTCATAGGTTAACCTATGACCCCTTTTGACACATTTCCTAACAATGGGTCATAGGTTAACCTATGACCCCTTTTGATGCATTTCATGAAAACATGTCCCTTGGAGCCCTAGGGCCCCTAGGAACCCATTTGGAATAGATCTATTAGTCAATAGATTGTCTTTTCAATTGTTTAATAAAATCACTCTATGTCCAAGTTATTGGAAAACACAAAATGTTCACAACAGTTGAGAAAACTTCATCTATTTGGTTTTTTCTTTGTATTAAAAAGGTACAAATTCCGTATAGAATTTTCAATGAATTCAAATTTTAGCTTCACACTTTTACCAAAAAGCACGTAAGGTTCTCTCACATACTCCTAGGTAGTGAGGTAAGAATTCATTCTAACAATGAAAAGAAATTTTATCAAACTCTACTTCTATAGAACATCTATTCAAAGGAATGAATAATACCACAACTAATATTAATCAATCAAGAAGCTTAATTAAAATGAACTTACAATAGGAACAACAATAGATATCTTGAATCAATAAATTAGAGCTCAAAAAGTAACAAGGATTCAAACACCTCGAACGCCAAGTTTCCAAGATAAATCCAAGATGATATATATACATACATATATATATATATATATATATATATATATATATATATATATATATGTATGTATGTATATATATATATATATATGTATGTATGTGTGTGTGTGTGTGTATATATATATGTATGTATGCATATATGTATATATGTATATATATATATATACATACATATATATATATGTATGTATATATGTATATATGTATATATATATACATACATATATATATGTATGTATGTATGTATGTATATATATATGTATGTATATATATATATATATATATATATATATATATATATACATATATACATATATGCATACATACATACATACATATATATATATATATATATATGACTTTATTCATGCAGATAGTCATTCAAAATGTAAACACACACACACACACACACACACACACACATGCTATCTTTCGATCACTATTTTGAAAGTATCTATTTACCAGAATTTATAGCTATCTAACTTCTAACCCCTAATAGGTTCAATGCCCTGGCATTTATAGTTTCATTACAAATCTGAAAGGCCTCCATCAAAACCTTGTTGTTTTAGTTTAAATAGGCAACAATTATAAACAAGAAAATAGTTATAGAAAAAACTATCAAAAGGTAACTAAAAACAACTATCTAGTTCAAGCCTCATCGTCAATTTTCTCTTCTTCTCCCATAGTGTATCACACCAACTTCTAGCTTCTGAAAGCATTCATGAAGTTCTACATTGTGTGGGAATGCAGATTCTTTAAAGTTAGTAGCCTAGCCCTACATGCATCCTTTTTCTATTTGAACTCCTTGATCTTTAAACTCTAACGTGGCAAGAGGTTCTTATTAAGACATAGCATGGATTTGATATTCACCAATGTAGTGAAATCATTAATAGTAGGTGATTCATTATCTCTGATTTTCTTAACATCTTCAATGAAGCTTTTAGTCAATGTTTTAGAATCCATCTTCACATCTTCAAACTACAAAATTCCTATAGGGTTTACTATATTCATGTCCTTAAGGAGTTCCTCATGCATCCCAACAATTTTTTTCTTGATGACTTGCATTTCTTTGATTGCTTCCTTATAAACTTATACTTTCCAAATCTTGTTTTTTTTCATGATGAATAACATGCAGGGATCTACATTCTTCATTGGATTTTCATTTAGAAACTAAAGTACTCCAAATTTCACAACTTTTGTTACCTAGAATATGACCAACTAGCACTGGCTCTATTCAATTTTCCACCTAGTGTCAAAGTTTGAATTTCTCCCAACAGTATTTCTCCTTCAACATACACATTGGTGAATTCTAGAATGAATTTATTACCTTCCTTGATAATAGTGTTTACCCAATCTTTCACTGCATGTGATAGTAGTTTTCCCCTTTGTATTTTCTTTACTAGTTGCTGGCTATCTGCAAAGTTTAGGTTGAAAGATTGAGGGGCTCAAACAACCAGTAGAGCTCCAAGATTCATCAAAGAATCAATATAAGTGGCCATAGTCATCACCATACCCTTAAGTTCCTTTTTCTCCCTACTATATTTTTAAGATTGAGTTAACATATGGTCAACATAATACTTGAAAAAGTGGTTTCTAGTGCTCCTATTTATGGTTCCCAATTCAAATGAAGTGACTTTGAAACCTTCATCATTGATCTCCACATATTCTATTTTTTTCTTATAAGTGACTACTTCGGCCATTATTTTTTTCAGTCACTGGATCTTTAGTTAAATGAGCATTTGTTTTCAGTTCCTTAACTTTTGAACCTCGAGCAACATACTTGGTTACTATATCCTTTACAGGTGTTGAAACTAGCTCCATATTTCTTTTCTTACTCATTGTATTGGATAACAAGCATGGGACAATGAGGCTTATAAAGATTGCCTAAGAATCTATGGTGGGAGTCATAAACCTTGGCTGATCCACTTTGGGGGCTTCGATGAACTACACATCACCATCGGCACCATCCAAGAGGTTGAGAACATTAGTTGAATCTTGTCCCTAAATTGACATCCTTTCCTTTTGAACCTCGTGTTGCTTAAGGGCCTCAGATTTAGCTTTAGAACTGGTTCTAGGAGTTGTATTTTGTATATGGATTGGTATCCTCTTCTACTTACCTTGAGCCAACACACTACCTGCAATAGGAGATGAAAGTTGGGTGTCAGATGTTAATGGTTCAAGAAAAGAAATCACCCTTGAAGAGGGTTCATTAACAACTTTCTTGCTCTATTTCTCTAGTCAATCATCTATATAAGTGAGTATAGATCTAGCCCTTAGATTCATATCCTCTTCCTTGTCCTAATTCCAATCTACTTCCAATGATTTCAATTCATTGGATTCTTCTCAGCTTGCTTCAATCATGTATGAGCCATGCTCAATTATCCCTTGTGTTTGAACTTTTAATTTTAGGGAATTGATTTGTTGCAATTTTAATCTAGAATGATCTCTTCTCAAAACCTCTTCTTCATATCTAAATTTTTGCCATAGATCTTCTAATTTTGGAGTTGTTGATGGGTGACCTTTAAGACCAAGATTTTGAATTGCAAAGCCCTTACTATCAAAAATTTTTCTGCCTCAAAAAGAACCAAAACTAAATCAGAGCAGATTACTTCCTATAATAGAGGCATTGATCATACTACTACAAACTAAGGAACCAAGTTTGATAGAGAAAAATGTCTCCCCATTCTCCTATGGTATGTTGTCTTTAATAATAGAGAATAACTATCTACAATTTTTGACTAAACCAAAATAATCTAATGCATATCGTGGAAGCTTTATTGGTTCATCCTCAAATCCAACTATTCTCAAATAGGTGAACTTGTGAAATTGTATGAAATAGCTTCCATATTGTTGAACCAGTCTTTGACCCTCAGAAGACAATCTAAGCATGGGTGTTTTCTTTAAAGACACATGCACATTTTCAATCAATTCATCATGAACATTTCTAAAATTCTCTAGCACTTTGTCTTTTTGCAGCAAGGGGCAATATTGATATACTATTATTTCTTCATTCCATACTTCATGAGGGAGAGGAGAAAGATCACTAACATAGGCAATATAGTATATAAAATATGAGGCAATGTAGAAATTTTCCCTAGATTATTTGGCATGTCCTAGTTTCCTCCTCAATGAATTAGCAATAACTTCAGCCTAGTCCATCCATTGCTCTCCTTTCAAAATAATTTCTACATAATGATACATCCATTCTTCAAGGAGGAAAATACTAGCCGATCCCTTAACTCGATGTAACAACACTATGAGGTCACGAATATGAGGCATAAGATGATCCTTGGTGAATATATTTAGTAACCTAGAACCTCCACCATAGTTAGTTTCAGTCAATTTCCTAGCTAGAATATTGTGGTATTGGTTTGGAGTTTATCGGTATTTAGCTAGGGCTTGAATGTGAGAAAATGTAGCAAATGTATTCTCTGGTAGATGCAGTATAGAGGCAATGGTTTCCCTTGAAATTGATAACATTGGTTCACCATCCTTGTTTACAATAATTTTACTCCTTACATCATAATGATCAATAAAAATTTGAAGCAATTCAGGGCTCAAAAGGGCTGGGGGAAAAGGTATGGCTTCAATTAGACCACTAGTCAGAATTTCCATAAACCCATGTGATTCATTAGCATGCTCAAGAAAATTTGTTTGCAATTTCTCAAACTTAACACCCTCTAGGTTGGTATCACATATGACATGCATTTTACATTCTGAACTTGAAATTTTACCAGAGAAATGTAACATAGATTTCATCATTAAATCAAATACAACAAGGCTTTGAATTGATTATCTTGGAAAAGATAGAGATTGCAAAACAAAAACAAGAATTTCTATGTTTCTCACCTATAATCTACCAGAAAAAAACAACAATTTTCCTTTTCTTTCCTTCTTAATAGCTTCTTCCTCAAATTCTTAATTCTTCACATGGCAAACAAAAAGGGAAAATAGAGCTCATTTTAAGAAGAAATGAGTACTTACTTGTGGAAGTATAGCCTCATTATGAGGCATTCATGAAAAATAACTTACATTAAGGTTCACATCTTCGAAGGCTTTCTAACATACCTATCTAATTTAATGACTCCTTGTGTAGTTATATCAATAATGATTAGCCTCATTATAATGTCCAATCCCCTTTTCGGCGAAAGATTTCCTAGTTTTAATCATAATGATGATTCTTTGTATTGGGAATTAAAACACCTTTTTAATTATTATTCCTTGACACCAAAATCAATTCCTTGTGAGATGATGGCTCATTTGCAGAACATGATCCACTTTCACTAAGAAACCTTTATCATTTAACAACTTTGAACTACTTTCAACCAAGGTTCAAAGTGATTCAAAATGATTCAAAAGAACACCTTGTTTCTTTGATGTTTTTTTCCTGCAAGAAAATAATTAGAGAAAAAATCCTTTGATTGAACCACTTTGAACTACTTTGAACTAGAGTTCAAAGTGGTGCAAAGTGGTTCAAATGAAGAGAGAATGATGGGAAGTGTTCAAGAACTTTGAACAACACTTCGAATCATGACAAATACGTGGAGTGATAGAAGAAGGACATTGACAGCTAGATGGGAAAAAAATTAAGGAAATATTTTTAAATATGAAAAGTCATCGAATAACTAATAGTGGCTCTAACTAGGGTTTGGGTATGTAGAGTACATAGACAACTCAGAAAGCTAGAAACAAGAACTAACCTAACACAAAAGGAAAATAGCATGAAAGGAAAATAGGACACTCACACACATAAAAATAAAGAAGATATGTATGTGACTGGGAACTTTAGGACACTCAAACCTTAGTTAATGTAAAATCATGCCTGTTGTAAGCAAAGCATAGAACTATACCATCTAGGTAACTTAGATGAAAGGTATTTGAGCTAATGATTTCTAAAATGATAAATAGACCCTTCCAGAGAGAATCTAATTTACCATGTGGTCCCTTTGGTTCTTTTCTTTTGTCCTATAGAAGAACTTCATCATTCTTAAAGAAATCATGAGGTCTAGCTCTCATGTCAAAGATTTGTTTCACCTTCATCTGATGTTCAGTAATATTATCAACAAGTTTATCCTTTTCTTCTTCTAGCTTGTTCAAATACATTATCCTCTTCTCCACAGAATCTTTAAAGAAACGATCTTCAATTATAGATTATAATTTGGTAGCAAATAGTTCCAGAGACAAAGAAACTTGAGTGTCTATTCCATACACCAATTTGAATGGAGCCATGCCTATATCTCTCTTAGGGGTAATCCAACTAGCCCATAATTCTTCATATAATTTCTTATGCCAATCCCAGGAATTATCAGACACCAACTTTTTAATTATGGCAACTAGGTTCTTGTTACTGGACTCCACTTGTCCATTCCCTTGAGGAAAATAATCTAAGGAATGGGCTAGTGATATGCCATGTTCATAGTAGAAGAGAGAGATTTACTTAGAAGAAAAATAAGTTGCATTTTCTAAGACTATTTTTTGAGGCATCCCAAACCTGACAAATATATGTTCCATTAAGAAGTCACACACCACCTAAGAATTGGCCTTCTTGGTTAGGATAGCCTCCACCAATTTGGTGAAGTAATCAGTAGCCTTTAATATGTATAAGTGCCCAATGCTGGATGGGGGACTCAGAGGTCCAATAAAATCAATTCCCCATTGATGAAAAGGTTCATCAATCACTACTGGTCTGAGGGGCAAGGCTACTAACTGAGGGTGCCCAGTGAAAAGCTAACATTTCTCACAATCCTAAGCAAATTTGTAGGCATCCTTGAAAATTCTTGAACAATAGAAGAAATTCCTCAAGATTTTAAAGGCTATCACGGTAAATGAGAAATTTCCTCCACACATCTCCAAATGATATTCCTTTAGCAACTTTTCTTGCTACTCTGCATCTACACACCTTAAAAAGGTTTTGTCTACCCCTGTCTTGTACAAGATACCATTCAAAATCACATATTTTTTAGCCTTCAATCTAAGATTTTTCTTTTCTTTATAGCTCATGTTTAGGGGGTATTCACCATATGTCAAAAGATATGGGATATTGGAGAACCAAGTGTTTGTAAGGCTGACTAACAAAATGGTAGGTGTTTCTTCAGTATTGTCAAGAGATGAATATTTTCTCTCAGCTATCAATTTGCATAAACCACACCCTCTCACCAAAGAAGTATGCTTAAAGTTTAAGTCATATTCCTAAACTCTAGTTACCCATTCAACTCTTTTATTCATCCCACCTTCTTGTTGAGTTAATATACTTTTGACCGCTATCTCTGGCACATACACAATTGAATGGGAATGCAGAATGTACTACCTGAATTTCTTTAATGCTTTCACCATAGCAAATGCATGTTTCTCCATTTGAGTATAGTTTAACTTGTGCTTCTTTAATGGGACACTCATGAAGGTGATCGAGGCTTCATTATCTTGATCATCCTTTTGAGTCAAAATGTGAGACAAGGAATGCTCTGAAGCATACTAGTAAATGATGAAATATTTTTCAAAATTTGGGCTCATTAGCATGGAAGCATTTGAAATAGCTATTTTAATATCTTCAAAATCTTTTAAACCTTGTTCTTTCCATCTAAAGGGATTTTTTTCACTCATCATATTTCACATATGTCTCACCTTTTCAAAGAATTTAGGAACAAAACTTCTTAAGAAGTTGATTTTCCCAAAAAAGGACTTCAAATTAGTTCTATTGGTGGGTAAGGCCAATTTTTGTATTTCCTTCACTCTTTCAAGATGAATCTTTATCCCATCTCTTGAGACAATATGTCCGAGAAATTTTCCTTCTTCCACAAAGAACACATATTTTTTAGGATTCAAATATATACCATGTTGTCTGCATCTATCAAGCACCCTTTCTAGGTCCCTCAAGTGGTGTTTTCTTCTCTTAGAGTAAATAATCAAAACATCAAGATATATCACAACTATTCTATCCCTCAAATCCTTAAAGGATGAATTCATTGCTCTTTGAAAGGTTGCTCCTGCATTAATTAAATCGAATGACATCTAATTATAAGAAAAGGTACCCCATGGAGTAATGAAGGCTATTTTATGTTGGTCCTTTGGTGCAACATTGATTTGATTGTATCCTGAATAGACATCAGGCATTGACATGACTTTAGATCCAACAATTATTTACAAAATATGATCCCTAGTGGGAAGCACATAATTGTCTTTGAGACTCACTTGGTTCAGGTTCCTGAAATCTACACAAATTCTTATTTCGCCATTTTTCATTCTCACGGGAAAATTGTTTTCTACCCACATTAAATGATGGATTGGGTATATTATGTGAGCCTTTAACATTTTCTCAACTTCTTTTAAAATAGCCTCAAATACCTTAGGATTATAATTTCTAAGCTTTTTCCTAAAAGTAGTTGCCTCTGGTTTGAAAGGTTTATGATGTACAAATTCTCCATTTTTGAAGTTCTTTAAGTCTTCATACCCCCAAGAAAAGACATCTTGATATCAAGCAAGAATTTTAGTCAGCCTATCTTTCTCCCTCTCGGAACAGGTCCTACCAATAGTAATCCATCTACAATTTTCCTCATTTCTGATATTAATTTTATCATTTTATTTTGCATTTTTATTATAATCAACTTTTCTTTTTAAGGAACTATCATCCTTTCTTCCAAACAGGTGTTCCAGAGAAACCAATCCCTTAGGAATCTGATTACCCTTCAATTGAACAATTTCTCTTGATTCAATTGTTTCTTCTTTGATCAATTTCCCATCATGATTAGACCCTTCAAAGAAATTTTTAGTGAAATTTCTAGCACATTCAATGAATTCTCTCAATTGTGTGTCTTCATTAAAAACCTACCAATGATTTACATTATTTGGGACTCTAGGCCTATAGATCATTTCAATCCTATAGGTATTATTTTTAAACTCTGGGTGTGGTAACAATAGAGATGTTGAAACAACTAAAGAATTAGCTTTAGTGTTTTGAGAGTGAGGTATGAATTCAATAGAAAAATCTTCAAAAGACTCAATTTCATCCCACACCAAATTTCTATAATGTTTCAACTTATCATTTTTTATAGAAAATTATTTCCTTACCTACTTCACAATGAGTTCAACATCACCTTTCACTCTTAGCTATTTTACTCCTTTTGCTTTAGCTTCTTGCAGACCTAGAAGAAATGCTTCATATTCTGCAGTGTTATTGGTATTATGGAAATCTAATTTAAAGGAAAAGGGGAAAATGTCTCTTGAACGTGAGATGAGAATGACACCCATGCCTGAACTTGAATTAGAATAGCTTCCATCAAATTCTAGATTCCAAAGGGCTTCTTTGTAGCTTACTATCTCTCTTCCCTTGCATTGTTCCTTAGGCAATATAACATAGTTTCCAAACTAACATTCCTCATATGGTATCTGTGCATTAGGATTATCTGAAGGCACAACTATATATTTTTTCTTTGGCTCGGGCTCTAGTTTTATCTTCTTCTTCCCTACTGGAATATAGGCTTTAGACCAATCCTTTTAATTTCCCCACCCATATCCTTCTAGAAAGTTCTATTGGGCATCATTCCATAATTGGCTGGTATATCAGCTACAAGGATGGTAAGCTTCAATCTTTTCTCAAGGTAGGCATAGAGGATTGCCTATGCATCTTTCTTGACCAACTAGAGGTACTTGCTTCCTTTCCATAGAATACCAACATCCAAAGTTTTTTGTGAGCTCCAGACTGAGAGCTTTTTCTATAGGCATGGGCATAATATTATCTGATGCTTCAGAATCAATGATACAATTACTAAGTTTCTGAGCATTTAATAATAATGATATATAAAACCAATTGGGATTTTTCTCTTCTGCTTCTCTTTCATCAAAATTAGCAAGTTTTTGTTGTAAGAGATATGTGTTCCACCTCTTTTAGACACAAAAATAGGTTCATTTATAGCCTTTGAGTTTTTAGTGATACCATTACCAAATTGGGCATTAGTAGCAAAGCCTCCTTTCACTTATTGAACTAACTTCTTAGGATTAAGTCTCAAATATTAGGCTAGGGAAATGGATATAGAAGAAGATTTGCAAGATTCTACAATATCAAAAGCCAACATATTGGTCATCGATTCTATTCTAGACAAAATTCTCGGTTCTATAGTTTTTGTTGAATCAACATGTTTATGTTCCTTTCCTGCAGGAGTTGACACATTTGTACTAGCCCCTATATAAGGTTTCTAATTTCTTTGACCTCTAGTCATCACTATGCAAGTAGGATCTTGAAGTATCATGAAAACATTACCTCCCCTTTCTGAATTAGGTTCATACTCAAGAAAATAAGCACCTGCATCTCCATCTTCTACCTTGTCATCTTCAAATGATTTTTTTGCTGCAAGAGCATTTTTTTATTAATTGAACACAATTTAACCAATTAGGATAATTTTGTTCATCATGATCTAGAATCATATGAAAAGAACACATTGCCTCTTTAGGGGCTTCCTCAATTAGTTACCTTGTTTGAGGGGTAGTCAATGTGGGAGTTTTACCCAAATTTTGAGGCTATTGTCACCTATGAATACCTTGATAAGAATTTTGATAAGGGCCATAGGTTTTATTTTGCTATCTTTTCATCATTGCTACATTGTTCATCAAATTCTATATAATGGGGTCTACAAAGGAAAAGGATGAAGTGGTTCCAAGAATTTGAACTTCTTTTTTCCATTTACCAACATTTATAAATGCATCTTCTAATTGAATAGCTAGTCTTTGGGTAGCAACCAAATTAGCACACACATCATTAATGAGATGGAAACTTACATCTAGAGGAACAACATTGATAAAGATTTTTTTTTGCTTTTTGCATTAGGTCTAGACATTGTAGGAATTCTCTGAACCAACCTATTAAATTTAGCAACAAAATCTCTCATAGGTTCGAGCATCTCTTTTTTTATTTGACTAAGTTGAAGCAAAAAGGAACATTCATTTTTAGAAGATTTGATTTTTTCTTTGAAAGTTTTTTTCATGTCATTCCAACTAGTAATGGAATGATGGGGTAGGTGATTGAACCAATTAGCAGCGACATCAGTCAATGTTTGAACAAACAATCTCATAGAAATTTCTAAGTGGGAACACTTATGACACCACACACTGTGTGAAAGGCACTAAAATGATCATTTGTTGAAACTTTACCATCTCCTCTAAACTTATGTAAAAATTTGGAGGTTCCTTTTAGTAATGCTACAGGGTTAACACCTAGATTTAATGGAACTATGTTTTGCCCCCGTGGTTGATTGACAGCCATATTTGGTGTTACAACCTACAAAGGTTGGATATTTAAATGAGTAGGGACAAGATCTTTTAATGGCAGTAAGGATTGTACTAATGGTGAAATAGAGGATTGCTTTGGTGTTGAACTAGGTCTACTTTGGGACTTGATCTTCTTCTTTTTGGGATTGTTGAAATTCGGTAAGAATTTTAGGTTCTTTAGTGGTTCAAAATTTTCATCTAGGATCCCCTTTTCTCTTTCTCCCCTTGTATATCTTCAAGAAACTAGCTCTATTTCCCACTTCTAGATTCAAGGTCTTGTGGGTGCTTGAAAAAGTCTATTAACAACTACCTCTTCTTGTAATTTAGGCACCCTCTTAATAACTCAGCCCTTTCTTCTTCTTTTTCCAGAATATTCAATACTTGTTGAAATTGTTGATTACTTTGGTGCAATGACCAGGCAGTTGAAGACAAATTTGAGATTATGTCTTCCTATGTATCTTCAAGTCTATGATTAGGTTGTAGCATAGGGAAAACATCATTATGTGGAAGAACCATTATCATTCATAGTTTTCAAAAACAAGGTTCTTTTCCAAAGGGACTCTCCCTAGAAGAGTCACCAAAAATTTGTTACTGAACAAATTTTCTTTTCAATTGTTTAATAAAATCACTCTATGCCCAAAGTATTGGAAATCACAAAATTTTCACTACGGTTGAGAAAACTTCATCTATTTGGTTTTCTCTCTACATTTAAAAGGTACAACTTCCTTATAGAATTTTCAGTGAATTTAAAGTAAATCTTTGCACTTTTACTAGAAAGCACAAAGGTTCTCTAACATACTCCTAGGTAGTGAGGTAATAATTCATTCTAACAATGAAAACAAATTTGATCAAACTCTACTTTTGTAGAACATTTATTAAAAAGAATGAATAATACCACAACTGATAGTGATCACTCAAGAAGCTTAATTAAAACAAACTTACAATAGGAACAACAAAAGATATTAGGAATCAATAAATCAGAGCTCACAAAGTAACAACAATTTAAAAACTTTGAATGCCAAGTTTCCAAGCTAAATCCAAGTTGATATATATATATATATATATATATATATATATATATATATATATATATATATATATATATATATATATATATATATATATATATATATATATATATATATATATATATATATATATATATATATATTCCTTGATGCATACAATCATTCAAAAAGTAAACACACACACACACACACACACACACACACACATGCTATCTTTTGATCATTGTTTTTAAAGTATCTATTTACCATAATTTCTAGCTATCTAACTTCTAACCCCTAATAAGCTCAATGCCTTAGCATTTATAGTTTCATTATAGAGCCAAAAGGCTTCTATCAAAACCTAGCCATTTTAGTTTAAACAAGAAAATAGTTATAGAAACAACTGTCAAAAACTAACTAAAAACAACTATCTAGTTCAAGCCTCGTTGTCGATTTTCTCTTCTTCTCCCATGGTTTGTCTCACCAACTTCTAGCTTCTCAAACCATTCATGAACTCCTACATTGTGGGGGAATGTGGATTCTTTAAACTCAATAGCTTACCCCTACATGCGTCCTTTTTCCATTTGAACTCCTTGATTTTTAGACTTTGACATGGCATGAGGTTTTTATTAAGACATAGCATGGATTCAATATTCACCAGTGTAGTGAAATCATTAGTAGTAGGCGATTTGTTATCCTTGATTTTATCAACTACTTCAATGAAGCTTTTACTCAATGTTTTAGAATCTATGTTCCCATCCTCAAACTGTAGAATCCATATAGGGATTATTATATTCATGTCCTTAAGGAGTTCCTCATGCATCCCAACAATTTTTCTCTCGATGGCTTGCATTTATTTGATTGCTTCCTTATAAACTAATTCTTTCAAACACATTTTTTTATTCATGATGAATAACATGTAGGGATCTACATTTTTCATTGGATTTTCATTCAAAAACTTAAGTACTCCAAATTTCTCAACTTTAGTTACCTAGAATATGATTGCCTCACTCCAGCTCTATTCAATTTCCCACCCTAGTGTCAAAGTTTTAATTTCTCCCAATAGTGTTTCTCCTTCGACATACACATTGGTGAATTCTAGAATGAATTTATTACCTTCCTTGATAATAGCATTCACCTTATCTTTCACTATATCTAATAGCATTTTTCCCCTTTGCATTTGCTTTATTATTTGCTGAATATCTATAGAGTTTAAGTCGAAGGATTGAGAGGCTTGAACAACTGGTATAGCTCCAAGATTCATGGAAGAATCAATATAAATGGCCATAGTCATCACCATACCCTTAAGTTCCTTTTTGTCCCTAATATCTTTTTTAGATTGAGTTAACATATGGTCGGCAAAAAACTTGAAAAAGTGGTTGCCTGTGCTCCTATTTATGGTTCCCAATTCAATTGAGGTGACTTTGAAACCATCATTGTTGATCTCCCTAGATCTTCCTATGCTTATAAGTGGCTACTTCAGCTATTATTTTTTTGGTCACTATGTGTTTAGTTAAATGAGCATCTATTTTCAATTTCTTAACTTTTGAACCTCGAGTAGTATACTTGGTTACTATATCCTTTATAGGTGTTGAAATTGGCTCCAAATTTCTTTTCTTAATGATTATATTGGATAACTAGGATGGGACAATGGGGCTTATAGAGATTTCTTGAGCATCTCTTTTGGGAGTCATAAACCTTGGTTGATCCACTTTGGGGGCTTCAATGAACTGCACATCACCATTGACACCATCTGAGAGGTTGAGACCATCAGTTGAATCTTGTCCCTAAATTGACATCCTTTTGTTTTGAACCTCGTGTTGCTTAAGGGCCTCAGATTTTAGCTTTAGACCTAGTTTTAGGAGCCATATTTTGTATATGTATTGACATCCTCTTTTTCTTACCTTGAGCCAACACACTACTTGCAACAAGAGATGAAAGTTGGGTGTAAAATGCCGATGGTTTATGAAAAGAAATCACCCTTGAAGAGGATTCATTTACAACTTTCTTGCTCTATTTATTTAGCCAATCATCTATGTAAGTGAGTATAGATCTAGCCCTTAGATTTATATCCTCTTTCTCATCCTAATTCCAATCTACTTCTAGTGATTTCAATTCATTGGATTCTTCCAAACTTGGTTCAATCATGTCTAAGCCATCCCCAATTATCCCTTGTGTTTAAAATTTCAGTTTTAGGGAATTGATTTGTTGCAGCGTCAATTTGGAATGATCTCTTTTCAAAACCTCTTCTTTATCTCTATGGTCCTACCATAGATCTTCTTATTGTGGAGTTGTTGATGGGTGACCTTTAAGACCAACAATTTGAATTTCAAAGCCCTTATTGTCAAAATTTATTCTACCTTGGAAAGAACTAATACTAAATCCGAGTAGATTAATTCCTATAATAGAGGCATTGATCATACTACTATAAACCAAGGAACAAAGTTTGATAGGGAAAAATGTCTCCCAATTCTCCTGTGGTATGTTGTCTTTAATAATAGAGAATAACTATCTACAAATTTCAGCTAAAAAAAAACAATCCAATGCATATCATGGAAGCTTTTTTGGTTCATCTTCAAATCCACCTATTCTCAAATAGGTGAACTTGGGAAATTGTATGAAACAGCTTCCATATTATTGAACTAGTCTCTAAGCTTCGGAAGACAATCTGAGCATGGGTTTTTTCATTAAAGATACATGCACATTTTCAATCAATACATCATGAACCTTCCTGAAATTCTCCAACACTCTATCTTTTTGTAGCAGGGGGCAATATTGATATATTGTTATTTCTTCATTGTAGACTTCATTAGAGAGAGAGAAAGATCACTAATGTAGGCAATGCAGTATGTCAAATATGAGGCCATGTAGAAATTTTCCCTAGATTATTTGGCATGTCCTAGCTGTGTTCTCAATGAATTAGCAATAAGTTCAGCTCAGTCCATCCATTGCTTTCCTTTCAAAATGATATCTACATAATGATACATCCATTCTTCAAAGAAGAAAACACTAGCCCAACCCTTAACTCGATGTAATAACACTATGAGGTCATGAATATGAGGCTTAAGATGATCCTTGGTGACTATCTTTTGTAACCTAGAACCTCCACCATAGTTAGTTTCAATCCATTTTCTATCTAGAATATTGTGGTATTGGTTTGGAGTTTGTCAGTATTTAGCCAGGGCTTGAACAGGAGAAAATGCAGTAAATATATTCTCTGGCAGATGTAGTATAGAGGCAATGGTTTCCCTTGAAATTGATAACACTAGTTCACCATCCTTGTTTACAATACTTTTACTGCTTACATCATAATGATCAATACAAATTTGAAGCAATTCAAGACTCGTAAGGGTTTGGGAAAAAGCTATGGCTTTGACTAGCCCACTGGTAAGAATTTCCATACACCCATTTTGTTGGTCTGACTTTTTGTGCAATAGAAATTTTTGTTAAATTATAGAAAAGTTAGAATTTTAATTTTGAAATATAGGGTTTCTGGATAATCTATCCATATATTAAAAATCATGAAAACCCTATGTTCTATTTGTTCATAAACTGTCAGGCGCGAAAGTTTTGAATTTTCAAGTGAGACGAATATTCTGTCCCTTTTATTTGTTGTTTCCTTGAGATCCCCCTTTTTCTAAAATCTTTCTAACCATCAGATCCAAGTAGATCTACCACTGTCGTTACCTCGCTATAAAAAATTGCTTGCTTTTTAAGCCATGCGAGGTAGCGAATGCTAAGTATTCTACAAGGTGGGACCGCAAAGTGAAGATATGGTGGTCAGAGCTTTATTTTCTGAATAATTTATTCTGTAGGTACATGTTGCAACTATCATCCAAATAGAAAAGGGAACCAACAAGATATCTGAAATAAGAGCTGGAATGATGATTTTTTCGATGCTTCACCACCTCGTTATTGGAAAAATTAGACACTTCGCCATTAGCGAAGTAGCGAGGTCTCGTAAAGTCTGAAAGGGCAGTGACGTTGCATTTTGCCAGTGCCTCGACTTCACCAGGTGGCGTGACAAGTCATAAATGCCGTTGTCAGAAGTAGTTTAAGTAACAGAAATTATTATCTTCTGCCCCGTGCATTTTCTAGTACGGAATTCATTAAAACCCTGGAGCTCACTACCTCGCTATCAGAAAAATTAGACACTTCAAAGTTAGCAAAGTAGCGAGGCCCCGTAAAAAAGAAAGATCGGCGATAACCTTTGGTGACGTGGAATGATAATTAGGACTACAATAAATTTTTGACAGGCGCCAACTATGCAGAGATCTTTGTTTTCATTAATGCCTTTCTGTCTGAATTTGCAAAGAGATCCTGAACGTTAGCTTGGAACGGAGTCAACGGTCCTCGCTACCTCGCTATGCAAAATTGCATGTTTTTAAAGCCATGCGACATAGCGAGTATGAATCAGAAGACCCCACGCAGTTTCCTCACCCTTGATTGAGTATGTGATCAACGACTATCGCCTTCTCGCTATGAAGAGTTGTGAGGGATATAATTATAGTGACATAGTGAATAGGGCCCACCGCCTTCTTTTTGAGAAAACCCAGTACCATATCATTTGATTGATTCCGAATCAGATCGACAATTGTCGCTGCTTCAGTATGGCAAGATGCTTGTTTTTTATGCATAACGAAGTAGCAACATGCTGACACGTGTCCTCAGATATCAATGGGTCCAGATACAAGCGCCATCAAGGAAAGAATGATATACATGGTAAGTTCTCATTGGGTAAAGTGACTGACATGTCAAATGCAACTCCTAGTTGTTCTCTCTGTATCACATGATCGTAGGATTTTTAAAGATTGACGGTACAGTTTTAAACACAAAATGTAGTACCACTCCTTGTATTAATTAGACATGAAAGCATCGTCCGTGAGAAAAAAAAGAGTATAATACAGAGAGATTTCATCAGTTTCATCTTACACGAGCAAAGATTTGAAGCCATTCTTGTGCAGAAGCAATTACTGAAGGAAAGTGTTCCAAAGCCTGATAGAAATTGTGAAGTTGTCTATTCGAGGAAAGTCTGCAGAAATACAATGGAAAAAAAGACAAAATTCAAGTAAATAATACTACCATAATCCTCGTAGGCTTTTCAGTTCTATGAAAAATAAGTCCAAGATGCCTTCGAAGAAGGGATTTTTAGGTGCAGTAAATTATTTGGATAGGAACGTGCATGATGATTTGCTTGAGTTGCTTCCTGAGTCTACTATAGAGACAACACAAGTTAAGAGGTTAACCTCATTGAACCCTAGGCTAAGGATAGCTGATGGACTATATGATAAGGGTAATTGGGTTTAGGATGCTCAGACTTCTCAAACTGGTTTGAGTCTGTTCAAAAAATGGTTCGCAAAAATGAAATTATATGCCCCTCATGCCAATATATGGAATTTTGATCTTGGGAAGCTTGTTGTTCCCAGTGTGTTTATGGATTATGACCTACTTGAAACTGTACTGAAAAGCTATGATCTAGCCACTAAGGTAGTGAGAAGAATGGATGGTGAGGTTTTAATTACCATCAGTCCAGAAGAAATTAGGAAGGTTTTCAGTCTGGCACCTCTCACCATGTATCATGTGCCCATTAATTTGATAGAGATAGAAAAAGAATATATGTCCAAAAGGGATATAGTTAGACAAGGTGCATTGAAAGCCCACATAGGCAAAATTGGAAACCTACCAACAATAACATCATCTTCTAAAGAACCTTTCAAGAAATCATGCTTTAATGCCAGGGCAGTAGAAATATACAAGACCCTGTGCAGAGTCTTCGGAGAGGGTGAAGAAGACTTTATTCCAGTGAGCTTCATGTATATGATCACCCAAATCTCTTCTTTCGGTGTAGAAATAATTTTTGATTTTGCATCTTACCTGGCTAATGAGATTCACAATGGATTGGTGGGGATTGTAAAGGGTAAGGTGGAAAAGGTCTGGGGTCAGTACTCCCTATTGATGCATATGTTCCTTTTAAGGGGGCTACATATTTTGCTAAAGAAATGGTTTTAAATAGGGAACAAGAGGGGGAGGCACTACCAGTTCAATTGTGGAGTGTAGACATGACTTGGGAGGCAGAAAATGCTAGTTTTGTTAGATTTGATAGGCATTTTGCTCCTAAACTAAGATGCCTCATATTAAGTGAAAATCCCAGAATTCCTAAGGCACTAATGCATCTTGTTAGGCCTATGGACAGACCCGATAGTTTAAAAGTGTCACATAATTGGGGAGATATCATCCCATATCTAGTCTTAACTATCATTAGGATCTATGGTTTCAAAGGGAAACCCCATGTACTACCCTATCAGGTACCTTTAAAGGTAGGGGTAGCTGAATTTTTATGGTAGTTCAGAAGAGTGGAGGAGACCTTTTTGCACAAAAGGGGAACATGATCAATTTTTCCTACTTGCAATATAGCTCACCAGTTTGTAATAACTAAAGAAGGGTGGATCTTCCTCTACAAATTTTTGGATCGGTAAAATATTGTAGTATATCATGCTCATTTTTGTGACACAAAAGACTTCTTTAATTTTGCTCTTAGATATAGGATCAAGCTTCATCCCAGGCAGCATGAATTCTACTTTCTTGAAGATATAATACGGAATGAATACTCTCTCCAGGAGCAAGAAATAAAGAAAGAAAAATGGAGAGTCTATTCAAAAGTTTTGGAATTCATTAATTGTTTTGACAAATATTACAGTCCTCTTAGTAATGCTGTAACTAATGCAGATAGGATAAATAAGCTCATGAGTACATTCTCAAAAATAATGGAGGTAATGAATGAAAAGAAACAAAATTTTATTGATTCTTTTCCAGATAAAGCTAGAGAAGTTATGAGGAAATTGGGTTTCACCCCTAACACAGGAGTAGGTCCACTGGTTGTCCGAAAGAGGACAGGATATACTGTTATTCAGGAGCAGATGCCCATTGTAAACAAAGAAAAATAGGTAATTGAATCTACTAGTACTGTCCTTGAAGAAAGACCCCCTGAACCTTCTCTCAAAAGAAGAAAAATAATAAGGGAAGAGGAATCCCATGATGAAGGTTACTCACCTTCCCAAACTCCAATGAGAATTGAGGAAGAGAAGCTCACCAATGAGCAAATTGAACAAATGGGGTTGCAGGGAGGAGTTTTTGTTACTCAAGCAGAGATTGATGAAGGGAACCCCCACGAGCCTCCTGTGCCAAGATTTGAATTAACTGTAGCAGATTTCAGAGGAAGGGAATTAGACCCTATTTTGGAACAAGCCAATCAGCATTTTTTGTCTGATAACAGTTTTGTAAAATCTAGCGCTTTCCATCAGTTTGCATGGAGGGAAAACATGTACATTTTTGAATAAAGGTGTAGGAATATGAAAGCAGAGCATCTAGAAATGGATGAAGCCTCCATTCAAAATCAAATAAGAGAACAAATGATACAAGAATTCCAAAATATAACCCCTGATAAGGGTAGATAGATGGTCAAAAATGCAAATATTTTATTATTGCCCAATTGGGATATTGCTGATTCCTTAATTTTTAATTGTGTGTCAAATAATTTAGGATTACAGGATCCTGATAAGAAGGAATTCTTGGGAACAACATTCAGTAATGATCAAGCTTCCCTTGTTATGTGGTCACTAAGAAGAGAATCCAGGACTACTTCATTACGGCCTGATGATTCAGGATTAACAGGAAATATCATTGTGAGGAGGGTCGCTAATACTTCAAATGTATAGGCAGCCTATATGAATGTGGACTATTCTAAATTTACCTTGTCCACTATAGAAAGAGAAGAAAAGGAAATGACTAATTTGCAGGGTAAATATGAAATAGTGGTAGATGCCTACAATCAAGAAGTTAAAAAGAGAATTGAGCTGGAAAATAGGGTATCTCAAATGGAGAAGATACTTGGGAAAAGAAAGGTGGGAGAGTCCAATACGCCTAGAATTATGTACCCTCTACAGTCATTTGTTGGATCAACCCCTATCATTGAAATACCTGACATCCCTGAAAGGCCACAATTCTATACTGCAGAGGACTTTGAAGCAGAAAAAAAAATTGCATGAGTTGCAGATAGAATTGAGAAATCAATATGAAGAAAAGTTGAAACAGGGTATAATATATTTGAGGGATAAAATACAATGGTAAAAATTCTTTGATCAGTTGGCCAGAATTGTAGCCCTCATGGATGAATTGAACAGGGATAAGGATAAGCTGACTCTTCTTGCACAAAAATGGAGGGAGAGAAATAATGATATTACAATCATATGTATATCTGCAGTTCAAATGCCCTATCATCAAGTTGAGAAGATTTTTGATTTATTAAATAAGCTAGAAAATTTTGATGATGAAAGGTATTCTTTACAAAGAAGATTACACTCTGCTTTTCCCAATACATCGTTAAAAATTTCACACTTTTTCCTTGTGCTTTAGAACCTGTGGATATGCTAAAAGAAAAAGAAAAGTGGAAAAGGGAGATGGATGAATTATTGAATGAAAGAATGATAAACATCATGAGTGAGACTGGCCACTGGTTCTGGGCTAAGACTAATGAGGAACTAGTAAAAGTACAGTTATTTTATACTGATAAGGGGAAAGATTTTGATGTTTTAGAAGAAAAAGAAGATTCCTTAATAATGATACAAAGAGAAGTTCCGAGCTTTGATTGGCCAGATGATGATGCTTTTAATAAATGGAAAAATTAGTTTTTAGAACAAATATCAGAAGATGATGAGGAAGAAGGTGAAAAAGTAACAACCACTCCCGAAGTTAATACTGAGGACACAGAGACTCCCCCGGTTGAAGTAAATTTACAGGTCACTGAAGACAACACATTACTTTCAAACCTCATAGCTACTTACTTCGAGGATGAAGATTGATTCTGAAATCAGATCATTTTGATTTGTATCTCAACAAATAAGAAGCATAACAGAAAGGGACCCACCAAGAGATGTTTGTTGTAATTAGCCTTTCTGTTATTTTGTTCCTGTCTTTAGAAGGATAGCTGTCATTTGTTTAGCCTGAAGCTTGTTGCATCTCACACTATTTAAGTGAGATCCCAAGGCTAAAGAAGGGTCCAAATTCTTTTTCTTCTAAGTATTGTGCTTAGTCTAGTTTTTGGTCCAAATTTTGAAGGCAAGTTTGTAATGTGTTTCTCTATCAAATTTTTTGAAAATACATGAAGATAGAATGAAATGTGTTTATTTCTGAAGGCTATTCTAAGTTTATTGTAAAAGATGTACCATTTTCAAAGGAAATGAATACAAACTATGAACTATCCCCGTATCAGTTCTTTCTAAATTTTGTCTCATGCTCAATACTTAGCTATCTTGATGTTGTATGAGTAAAGGCCTGTGCAATTGAATGCAATCTAGTTAGGTTGTATATCCATCTATCATTGATATTAATTCAATGGATTAAGTAAAAGCTTTGATGAATGTGATAAGATTCCTTAAGTATTGAAAAGTATTTTGAATGATAAATTCTGATAAGAATTGCTAATACAATTTGTTGTAAGGCAACAAATTAGATCTTAGATTTTGCTATAGACTCTGAAACCCCAATGGATTAGGCACTGATCAAGTTATTTCAGCTGAAAGAGAAGTATCTTACAAATGGTTGTTCAAATACATCATCAAATCAAATTTTACTTTTATTTCCTATAGATATTCAAATTTGGCCAGCACTTGTCTGCATGAAATCTTTTTAGCTTCAGTTAGCCATTGTTGTTGAAAACTTCTGCAGATCTATAGAAGATTTCTTGGCCATATCTATTTATGGGATGTATTTTGGCAAGTTAGTAAGAATTATGTATATATTTGAGGATTTTGAAATGAGAATCAGAATGAAACTAAGAATAATCCTCATATAATAGTTTCATATTTGAACCATCCCTGGGTATACCCACCCTGGTTGTGCAGAGCCAAAAGAGTAGAAAACCATTTGTGGTTTTGTTGAAGTTGGGTCCAAATACCTTACATTTGCAATTTTTGATGAGAATAGGCTAGTCTTTAGATTGTGTATGTACTATCAATCTGGTATTAAGCTTTTGTCTCTTAGTAGTTTTAGTACCATTTAAAACACCAACAAAATGGTGACTCTATTGGGGAGTTGTCCAACACCTCTGTGAAAAGTACTCCAGTTTCTTTGGTCCTGTTGTGTACATGTGTGTCATATGATCTATGTCTTGCTCGTGGTTATAAAGGAATCTTTTAGTGTCAAACTTTGATAATTTAAAGAAGATTGAGCCCAAGTACCATTGCTACACACTGACATATCCAACCTATCCAAGTGTCTTATTTAAACAAGAAAGAGTTGCAATCTTACGACATCAGTGATTGGTCTGTCTGTGCCGTATATTTTTTTTTCTACTTGTGTGTCAGTATCTTTTATCAGCTAAAAGTCTTATTATATTTTTTCCCAAAATAGGTTGGCGACTCAGTCAAGGTTTTGAAGCTAGTGCTTATTGAAATAAAAAGGTAAATATGGTTGAAAAAAGGAAAAATACAAGAGCTTACATGAGAGCCAATCCAGATGTATCAATGTATACTGATTTACCCCAAGGTGGTAGAAAGAACCAAAATAAGAAAAAGATAGGTCCAAATCCCACTTGGAAACTCAGAGGTAATGCGTCCATCAATTCCCACTATCAACTAGTTATAGGAAGAGAATCTTGTTCGCTTAGCTCTGAATCTGAAACTACAAGACTCTTAGGAGGCATTTTCAGTACCCTATTACCAGATGAGAAAGTTTTTCAAGACAAGGATGTATCTACTATGGGAATTGCTTCATTAAGACCAGATCCTGTAGCCGATGTAAATTATAGGCTAGGATTTAGGAGTTCATCTGATAATCCTTTTAATCCTAGGGTAGCCCCATATGTAGAACCAAACCTAATAGATCTGGATGACCCTACTAATTCTGAGGCAACTTCTGCAGATCCTAAAGAAGTGCACTCTGAGATAGAATTTTTGAAAAAATGGATTGCTGAGGAAGAAGCTAACCGCATTCATCTTGAAAAGGAGAAGGAGCAGGCCACCTTAGATGCCATAATAGAAAGAGATACTCTGTTAAGAAGGATGGCTGCTTTGAAAGAGAAAAATAAAAAATTAGAAGAGAATACCACAACTCTCCATAAGGATGTTTTTGGAGATATTGATAATCTAAGAGCTAAAGTGCAAGAATAGGAGAAACACCTAAATCGAAGGCAAGAACCAGTTATTGCTCAAGTTCAAGCCTATAAACCTGTTCAAGTTGATCTTGTAGAGCCCACTGCAAAAGCTCCAGATAAAGGGAAAGGCAAGGCTATAGGAATCCAAATAAATGAGCTTCAAGCTATACCAAGCAAACCTATACAACCCTCCATGACAAAGTTAGATCTAGATCTTGAGAAGGCTCAAAAAGAGAGGGAAGATCTTACAAAAGAGCTTGAGAAGGTTGAGAATGAAGCTCAAGCTGCAGAAACTAGAAGGAAAATCCAATTCATAAAGTCTAATTCTGCATTAGCTTCATGGCCCAATCTGTCTATCTCACCTATAAATACTGTATCAGTTAGTGCTCCCACAATTTCAACTCATGGAATACCCCAATCTGCCCCTACCCCATCCTCAAATGTTGGCACCCAAGTCCCATTTTTCCCATCACAACAGTCCCAAGCTGCTCCCCTGAGTCAAGCTAATATAGCTAGCACCTCAAATGTTCCTGGTTTCTAGAAGAAACCTATATACCTGGAAAAGTACAGACAGATATCATTTTCTAGTATTCCTGGTGCCCCCCATCCCATATCTTTTGATTTAAGGGATAAAGTGGTTAAGTTTTCTAGAAATAATGTTGTTACTGGTGAAGAACATTTGAGGACTTTCATTGACATGTTGAATGATTATGAAGTTGAACATGAAGACATGGTAATGAAATTGTTTTTGCATTCATTAATAGAGGATGCAAGGGATTGGTTCAGGAGGTTGCCTGATGATAGTATTACCTCATGGAGTGATATGGAAAAGTTGTTTAAAGAATAGTATGGGGACAATACCAATGCAGGATTCATGTTGAACGAGATCAACAATATCAAGAAGAATCCAAATGAATCCACATTTGATTTCAATGTGAGATTCCAAAAGGGTATGTACAAACTTTTTCAATTCATGAGGTTAAACGAAGACATCTGTCTCACAACTTATTTCAATGCTTTTGATAGCAAAATGGCTTATCAATTGAGGGATAAAGATCCTAAAACTTTGAGAGATGCCTATAGAGTTGCTGTAAATATAGAGAATAATAGAAAGGCATATGGAAAACTAGGTAGAAGGGATGATCCTAAGCTTTTTAATGCTAGAAACAATAATAAAAGGGAGGGTGACAAAATTCCTATAGGAAAAAAGCCCAAAGAACCTACTATAGGTTAGGTTTTAGAAATGCTCAAGAAGATGAATCCCACTAGTTTCAATAAGCCAAATATTGCTGAAAGACCCCCTATGAATAACAACAACTTCAATAGACAGCTTAGGATGCAGAATTACCCTTATACCACTTAGTGGAAAGATGGTAAACCAGTTCCTAACCAGACCCAAAATGTGAAGGACAAGGTACTCCAGACCCTCTGCAAAGGAACATTGTAAATATGAATGATGATGTACCATGGTGCATTATATGCTAATCACCTCATTCTGCTGATTATTATTTTGTTGCTCAGTCATTTGCCCAATCCCAAGAAGTGAAAGCTGAAGAAGAAACTAAAGATAAGAGCCATGATGATATAAGCTGCAATATGGTGAGCATGTATGATGATTTGATAGATTCTGATTCAGAAGAGCCTGAAAATGATGTCACTAGCCAAAGAATTGCTTACCAACTACATCATCAACAAGTACTCTCAGATGATGAAGGGTATGATGTAGATAAGGTATGCAGTACATTTTCTGATGTGGGTCTCACAAGTCTAAGAATGCCCTCCAAGGAGGAAATTGACAGAATTACAGCCAAAATGATTTCACAAGTTCATAGCAATTATAATTTTAGAAATAGAGCAATAAGAAATGATGCAGGAAAGCCATCTAGTGTCTTCATCAAGGATATCACTCATAAGATAAATGATCAAGAAAAGAAAGTCCATGTAGATGTGCATAAAATCAAGGAGAACAAGGGTAAGAAATGGGAACCAAAGAAGAAGGTTCAATTTCAGATAAATGAAGCAACAAAACCAGTTGTGCAACCGAAGAAATCAGAACTGGATGTTGTAAAGCAAAATGTGGTGCCTACTGCTCAAAAGACTCTGACTCCAGGTACTATTGTAAAACCTACTATGGTTGAACCTGTTGATATGATATCCATGTTATCTCAAATTACTGTAAAAGTGCCCCTATCTGAACTTTTTAGAATTGAACAACATAAGAATAAGGCTTTGTCATGGTTGGGTGGAATAGCAAACAATAATATTATTGTTGACCAAACTATGCCCCAACAGACCCCATTAGTAATAGAGGACAGTGGTATCATATCCCAGATTCCTCAAATGTTCCTAGATGATTGCTCAGTGGCATTCATAGAAGATATTGATCCTTTTTTCCTCAGTCTAATCATAAAAGGGAAAACCCTAAAAAATTGCATGATAGACTCAGGAGCTTCCAACACTATAATGCCTTTCAAGGTAATGGAAGCCTTAGGATTGAAGGTAGGTACCAAGAAAGGAAAATGCAAAGGGATGGATGCTAGAGAAGTCCCAGTTATAGGTACTATAAATACCCTCCCATTCAGATTGGTTGCATATCCTGAAGTAGAATTAACCATGTCTATCCTTGTGGTAGATATACCTCCACATTATAGAATGTTACTCTCCAGAAAATGGAGTGCTGCCATGGGGGTAAGCCTACAATGTGATCTAACTTATGCCACTTTTCATATAGGGGACAAAGCTATCAGGGTAAATAGGGAACCAAGGGTTAACCACATCTTAGGCGAAGAAATTGACAAAGATACCACTTGTTTCCTATATATTGGGATTAATGCTTTCAGGGCTGAATTAATTATTCAGGAAGTTGAAAATTTACCTGCTATCATCGAAAATGAGGTTGAATGTTGCACTAATTCACCAAAATTATGGACAATGTTCTTTGATGGGGCTAGTTCTAAAGAGGGTGCAGGGGCAGGTGTAGTCTTTGTGTCCCTTGAAAATAATACTTTTAGGTATTCATTCACCTTGAAATTTGCCTGCACTAATAATATTGCAAAGTACGAAGCATTGCTGCTAGGGCTCAAAGTTGCCATACATCATAAAATTAAGAAATTATATGTCATAGGGGATTCCGAACTAATTATCTCTTAGATTAAAGGAACCTATTCATCAAAAAATAGGAGATTGAAATAATATAGAAATGCACTCTGGGATCAGTTAGAATTCTTTGATGCATTTGGGATCGCATGGAGAGATAGGACACAAAACAAGATGGTTGATCTGTTGGAAAATGTAGCCATCAAGCCAAAAGAAATATCATTTGCAAGAATCTCCCAGATTGAAGTGCAAAACAGGCCTTCCATACCTGACAACATTGAAAATTGGCAGGTTTTTGAAGATGATAAGGATATTACAATTTTTTTGTTAAATGAAAACAAGTATCACGGTCAGGAGATGGATTGTAGTGGACTGATTGAAACCATAAATGGGAAGGAAACCAGTTTTGGTCAAGAAATAATGCAATTAAAAACAAATAAGATGCCAAAGGGGTTAGTAGTCTTGGAAAATATTTTTGATAATCAAGACAGAGTAAAATCCAGAGTAAATGACCCCAAACCCCAGGAGTTAGAAGAAATAAACTTGGGTACTGATGAAGTTTCTAAAAGGGTTTATATTGGCCAACATTTGCCTATTGAAATCAGGAAAACATTGATTGACCTACTTAGAAAATACAAACATGTTTTTGCTTGATCATATGATGACCTTAAGGCTTACAGGGAGGATCTTTTCTAGCATGTCATACCATTGAAGGAAAATGTAAGACCGTTTAGGCAAAAACAGAGACCAAACAATCCTACCCTTGCCCCAAAAATGCAAGAAGAACTAGCAAAACTGAGAGATGGTGGAATAATCAAACCAATCAGGCATTCCACCTGGGTTTCAAACCTGGTTCCTGTTAGGAAGAAGAATGGAGAATGGAGATATTAGGAAGAAGAAGAAAGACAATTATGGCTTACCTAATATGGAGGCCATGTTACAACAAGTGACTAGCTCTGAATTGATGTCAATGATGGATGGTTTTTCTGGATATAATCAAGTTCTAGTAAAAGAAAGTGAATAGTTCAAGACAGCCTTCACAACCCCTTGGGGAACATATGTGTATGTGAGGATGCCTTTTGGCTTAATTAATGCAGGAGCTACTTTCCAAAGAGCCATGGATGTAGCATTTCATGAGTATATTGCCAAATTTATGGTTGTGTACCAGGATGATCTTACAGCGTATTCTAACAAGGCTGAAGATCACTGCAAACACTTGGAAAAAATCTTTATAAAAGCCTTGGAATATGGGGTATCTTTAAACCCAAAGAAATGCACATTCGGGGTCATAAAAGGAAAGTTATTAGGACACATAGTATCTAAGGATGGGGTAAAAATAGATCCTGAGAGGGTAGTAGCTATTGACAAAGTGCCCAAACCAAAAAATGTGAAAGGAATTCAGTCCTTTTTTGGCCAGGTCAATTTTCTGAGGAGATTTGTTACCAATTTTGCTGAAATCAGTAGACCCATCTCAAAGATGCTCAAGAAAGGAGTTGTTATAGATTGGAATGGTGAACCCTCACAAGCATTCCAAGATATAAAAACTGCAATAAAAAATGCTCCAGTATTGAGGACCCCAAATTATGCAAAGCCCATGCATATTTTCTCTTTTGCATCATTCCATACTATAGCTGCAGTCTTATTACAGAAAAATCAAGAAGGATATCAGCAGCCTATTGCCTTTTTCAGCAAGTCCCTGCAGCCTATTGAACTGAAGTATGAAATAAATGAAAGGCAAGCATATGCTTTGGTGAAGGCTATAAAAGCTTTCAAAAGTTATTTGGTAGGTGCTATTGTTGTCGCTTTTGTACCTAGTGCTGCAGTCAAGGATATATTCTCTCAGCAGGAAGTGTCAGGCAGGAGGTGTAGATGGATCAATAGAATCCAGGAATTTAACATTGATATACAAATAAAAAAATTAGTAAGAGGTCAAGGCTTGGCCAAACTCATGGCTGAAACTAATCTAGAGGCAAATCAGATAAATCTAGTAAATGATGATCTCAAAACTGACTTATGTGACATGGACCAATGTGATTGGTACACCAATGTCATATATTATTTGCAACATATGGAAGCTCCTCCCCATTTACCTAACAATGAAAAAAGGAATACTAAACTGCAAGCCATCAGGTACATAATTGTCCAAAATAACTTATGGTGGAGAAATTTTGAGGGAATCCTGTTGAAATGTGTGGATAAAGAAAAGGCAAAAGAGGTTTTGAAAGAAATGCATGCTGGAGTATGTGGAGGACACTACATGCCCAAAACTACTGCACATAAGATAATGAGGGCTGGATTCTGGTGGCCTTCTCTGTTCAAGGATGCTCAAGTTATGGTTAGAAAATGTAATCCTTGTTAGAGGTTTTCTAGAAAGCTTAAATTCTCAAGAAATACTCCATTGAGACCAGTTGAGACTCAAGCACCGTTTAAACAATGGGGTCTGGACTTCATAGGAGAGATTTTCCCCAAGTCTAGCGCTAGCTATTCTTGGATTCTGGTTGCTACTGACTACTTTACAAAGTGGGTGGAGGCTATCCCCACAAGAAATGCAACAAGTAAGGTGGTAAATAATTTCCTGTTGAATAATATTATCTCTAGGTTTGGATGTCCACAGAGAATTGTCATAGATAATGCTATGTGTTTCAGATCTGAGGAGTTCATCAAATTTTGTGATAAATATGGAATGACAAGATCATCATTTGCTCCATATCATCCACAAGGGAATGGACAAGCTGAGTCCACAAATATGAGCCTGTTGAAGGTCATTAAGAGAACCTTGGATGATAATAAAAAGGCATGGGATTCTAAGTTACAGTTGGCAATATGGGCTGGTAGAGTAACTGTAAAGAAAGCAATTGGCGTAGCTCCATTTGATTTAGTATATGGAATTCAAGCTAGAATGCCTCAGAATAACTTGATGGGACTATACAATTACATCTAGTTATATGATGAAGATACTACAGATGAAATGCAAGAAAGAATGGATGAATTGGTAGGATTGACTGAAACCAGAAGAGAAGCATCTTTGAGGAACCAAAAGTTGCAATTGCAAGTCAAAACACTTTATGACAAAAGAATTGTAAGCAAAAAATTTGAAAATGGAGACCTAGTCTTGATGTGGAATGCCAGGATTGAAGATAAAGGAAAACATGGCAAATTTGATCCTATTTGGTTAGGCCCATATCTCATTGAGAATACTTGGGGTGAAGGTTCTTATGTAATCAAAGATATATCTGACAATATTCTTGAATTGCCAGTTCATGGACAGTTCTTAAAGAGGTATTTTTCTTGAAAAATACTTATTTTCGTCCATGAACAGTAGTTTTAGGGTTCCTGTCATTTTGCTTTCTCTGTAAATCTTTGTAAGTATCCTTGTGCAGTTTGGTTCCTTATTTTTTGTGTGTTGCTTTGTGCTCTTTGAAGAAGTTGTCATCTTATAATGTGTGGTCTGCTCTCCCATAGATTCTGAATTCTTGCATAGACTCAAGTAGTCTATCATCCCCTTACAGAGCCACTGTTGGTCTGACTTTTTGTGCAACAGAAGTTTTTGTTAAATTATAGAAAAGTCAAAATTTTTATTTTGAAACATAGGGTTTCTGGATAATCTATCCATATAAAAAAAATCATGAAAACCTTATGTTCTATCTGTTCATAAATTGTCGGGCATGAAAGTTTTGAATTTTCAAGTGAGACGAATATTTTGTCCCTTTTATTTGCTGTTTCCCCGAGATCCCCCTTTTTCTCAAATCTTTCTAACCGTTAGATCCAAGTAGATCTACCGCTGTTGTTACCTCGCTATAAAAAATTGCTTGCTTTTTAAGCCATGCGAGGTAGTGAATGCTGAGTATTCTATGAGGCGGGACCGCAAAGTGAAGATACGGCGGTCAGAGCTTTATTTTCTGAATGATTTATTGTGCAGGTACACGTTGCAACTATCATCCAAATAGAAAAGGGAACCCAACAGGATATCTGAAATAAGAGCCAAAATGATAATTTTTCTGATGCTTCGCCACCTCGTTATCGAAAAAATCAGACACTTCACCGTTAGCGAAGTAGCGAGACCCCGTAAAGTCTGAAAGGGCAATGACGTTGCATTTTTCCGGTGCCTCAACTTCACCAGGTGGCGTGACAAGTCATAAATGCCATTGTCAAAAGCAGTTTAAGTAACAAAAATTATTATCTTCTACCCCTTGGATTTTTTGGTATGGAATTCATTAAAACGTCAGAGCTCGCTACCTCACTATCAAAAAAATCAGACACTTCACCGTTAGCGAAGTAGCAAGGCCCCATAAAAAAGAAAGATCGACGGTAACCTTTGGTGACGTGGAATGATAAATAGGACTACAATAAATTTTTGACAAGCACCAACTATGCAAAGATCTTTGTTTTCATTAATGCCTTTCTGTCCGAATGTGCAAAGAGATCCTGAACGTTAGCTTGGAATGGAGTCAACGGTCCTCACTACCTCGCTATGCAAAATTGCATGTTTTTTAAGCCATGCGACATAGCGAGTATGAATCAGAAGACCCCGCGTAGTTTCCTCACCCTTGATTGAGTATGTGATCAACGGCTGTCGCCTTCTCACTATGAAGAGTTGCGAGGGAGATAATTATAGTGACATAGAGAATAGGGCCCACCGCCTTCTTTCTTAGAAAACCCAGTAGCATATCATTTGATTGATTTCGAATCAGATCGACGATTTTCACTGCTTCGCTATGGCAAGATGCTTATTTTTTATGCATAACGAAGTAGCGATATGCTGACACGTGTCCTCAAATATCAATGGGTCTAGATATAAGTGCCATTAAGGAAAGAATGATATATGTGGTAAGTTCTCATTGGGTAAAGTGACTAACATGTCAAATGCAACTCCTAGTTGTTCTCTCCGTATCACATGATCGTAGGATTTTTAAAGACCGACGGCGCATTTTTAAACACAAAATGTAGTGCCACTCCTTGTATTAATTAGACATGAAAGCATCGTCCGTGAGAAAAAATAGAGTATAATACAGAGAGATTTCATCAGTTTCATCTTACGCGAGCAAATATTTGAAGCCATTCTTGTGCAGAAACAATTACTGAAGGAAAGTGTGCCAAAGCTTGGTAGAAATTGTGAAGTTGTCTATTCGAAGAAAGTTTGTGGAAATACAGAGGAAAACAAAGACAAAATTCAAGTAAGTAATACTACCATAATCCTCGTAGGCTTTTCAGTTCTGTGAAAAATAAGTCCAAGATGCCTCCGAAGAAGGGATTTTCAGGTGCAGTAAATTATTTGGATAGGAACGTGCATGATGATTTGCTTGAGTTGCTTCCTGAGTCTACTGTAGAGATAGCACAAGTTAAGAGGTTAACCTCATTGAACCCTAGGCTAAGGATAGATGATGGACTATATGATAAGGGTAATTGGGTTCAGGATGCTCAGACTTCTCAAACTGGTTTGAGTCTGTTCAAAAAATGGTTCGCAGAAAGGAAATTATATGCCCCTTATGCAAATATATGGAATTTTGATCTTGGGAAGCTTGTTGTTCCCAGTGTGTTTATGGATTATGACCTACTTGAAACTGTAGTGAAAAGCTATGATCCAGCCACTAAGGTAGTGAGAAGAATGGATGGTGAGGTTTTAATTACCATCAGTCCAGAAGAAATTAGGAAGGTTTTCAGTCTGGGACCTCTCACCATGTATCATGTGCCCATTAATTTGATAGAGTTAGAAAAAGAATATATGTCCAAAAGGGATATAGTTAGACAAGGTGCATTGAAAGCCCACATAGGAAAAATTGGAAACCTACCAACAATAACATCATCTTCTAAAGAACCTTTCAAGAAATCATGCTTTAATGCTAGGGCAGTAGAAATATACAAGACCCTGTGCAGAGTCTTCGGAGAGGGTGAAGAAGACTTTATTCCAGTGAGCTTCATGTATATGATCACCCAAATCTCTTCTTTTGGTGTAGAAATAATTTTTGATTTTGCATCTTACCTGGCTAATGAGATTCACAATGGATTGGTGGGGATTGCAAAGGGAAAGGTGGAAAAGGTCTAGGGTCAGTACTCCCTGTTGATGCATATGTTCCTTTTTAAGGGGGCTACATATTTCGCTAAAGAAATGGTTTTAAATAGGGAACAAGAGGGGGAGGCACTACTAGTTCAATTGTGGAGTGCAGACATGACTTGGGAGGCAGAAAATGCTAGTTTTGTCAGATTTCATAGGCATTTTGCTTCTAAACTAAGACGCCTCATATTAAGTGACAATCCCAGAATTCCTAAGGCACTAATGCATCGTGTTAGGCCTATGGATAGACCCCATAGTTTAAAAGTGTCACATAATTGGGGAGATGTCATCCCATATCCAATCTCAACTATCATTAGGGTCTATGGTTTCAAAGGGACACCCCATGTACTACCCTATCAGGTACCTTTAAAGGTAGGGGTAGCTGAATTTTTATGGCAGTTGGGAGGAGTGGAGGAGACCTTTTTGCACAAAAGGGGAACAGGATCAATTTTTCCTACTTGCACTATAGCTCACCAGTTTGTAATAACTAAAGAAGGGTGGATCTTCCTCTACAATTTTTTGGATCGGTATAAGATGACAGTATCTCATGCTAATTTTTGTGAGACAGAAGACTTCTTTAATTCTGCTCTTGGATATAGGATCAAGCTTCGTCCAAGTCAGCATGAATTCTACTTTCCTAAAGATATAATAAGGAATGAATACTCTCTCCAGGAGCAAGAAACAAAGAAAGAAAAATGGAGAGTCTATTCAAAAGTTTTGGAATTTGTTGATCGTTTTGACAAAGATTACAGTCCTCATAGTAATGCTGCAACTAATGCAGATAGGATAAATAAGCTCATGAGTACATTCTCAGAAATAATGGAGGTAATGAATGAAAATAAACAACAGTTTATTGATTCTTTTCCAGATAAAGCCAAAGAAGTTATGAGGAAATTGGGTTTCACCCCTAACACAGGAGTAGGTCCATTGGTTGTCCGAAAGAGGACAGGATATACTGTTATTCAAGTGCAGATGCCCATTGTAAACAAAGAAAAATAGGTAATTAAATCTACTAGTACTGTCCTTGAAGAAAGACCCTCTGAACCTTCTTCCAAAAGAAGAAAAATAATAAGGGAAGAGGAATCCCATGATGAAGGTTACTCACCTTCCCAAACTCCAATGAGAATTGAGGAAGAGCAGCTCACCAATGAGCAAATTGAACAAATGAGGTTGCAGGGAGGAGTTTTTGTTACTCAAGAAGAGATTGATGAAAGGAACCCCCAGGAGCCTCCTGTGCCAAGTTTTGAATTAACTATAGCAGATTTAAGAGGAAGGGAATTAGACCTTGTTTTGGAATAAGCCAGTCAGCATTTTTTATCTGATAACATTTTTGTAAAATCTAAGGCTTTCCATTAGTTTGCATGGAGGGCAAACATGCACATTTTTGAACAAAGGTGTAGGAATATGAAAGCAGAGCATCCAGAAATGGATGAAGCCTCCATTCAGAATTAAATAAAAGAAAAAATAATAAAAGAATTCCAAAATATAACCCCTGACGAGGGTAGACAAATGGTGAAAAATGCAAATATTTTATTATTGCCCAATTGGGATATTGCTGATGCCTTAATTTTTAATTCTATGTCAAATAATTTAGGATTACAGGATCCTGATAAGAAGGAATTCTTGGGAATAGCATTCAGTAATGATCAAGCTGCCCTTATTATGTGGTCACTAAGAAGAGAATCCAGGACTACTCCATTACGGCCTGATGATTCAGGATTAACGGGAAATATCATTGTGAGGAGGGTCATTGATACTTCAAATGTACAGGTAGCCTACATGAATGTGGACTATTCTAAATTTTCCTTGGCCACTGCAGAAAGAGAAGAAAAGGAAATGACTAATTTGTAGGGTAAATAAGAAATAGTGGTAGATGCCTACAATCAAGAAGTTAAAAAGAGAATTGAGCTGGAAAACATGGTATCTCAGTTGGAGAAGATACTTGGGAAATGAAAGGTGAGAGAATCCAGTATGCCTAGAAATATGTACCCTCCACAGTCATTTGTTGGATCAACCCCTATCATTGAAATACCTGACACCCCTGAAAGGCCACAATTCTATATTGCAGAGGACTTTGAAGTAGAAAAAACAAAATTGCGTGAGTTGTAGATAGAATTGAGAAATCAATATGAAGAAAAGTTGAAACATGGTATAATATATTTGAGGGAAAAAATAGAATGGTCAAAATTCTTTGATTAGTTGGCTAGAATTGCAGCCCTCATGGATGAATTGAAGAGGGATAAGGATAAGCTGACTCTTCTTGCACAGAAATGGAGGGAGAGAAATAATGATATTACAATCATATGTATATTTGTAGTTCAAATTCCCTATCATCAAGTTGAGAAGATTTTTGATTTATTAAATAAGCTAGAAAATTTTGATGATGAAAGGGATTCTTTACAGAGAAGATTAACTCTGCTTTTCCCAATACATCGCTAAAAATTTCACACTTTTTCCTTGTGCTTTAGAATCTGTGGATATGCTAAAAGAAAAAGAAAAGTGGAAAAGGGAGATGGATGAATTGTTGAATGAAAGAATGATAAACATCATGAGTGAGACTGGCCACTGGTTCTGGGCTAAGACTAATGAGGAACTAGTAAAAGTACAGTTATTTTATACTGATAAGGGGAAAGATTTTGATGTTTTAGAAGAAAAAGCAAATTCCTTAATAATTATACGAAGAGAAGTTCTAAGCTTTGATTGGCTAGATGATGATGCTTTTAATAAATGGAAAAATTGGTTTCTAGAACAAATATCAGAAGATGATGAGGAAGAGGGTGAAAAAGTAACAACCACCCCCGAAGTTAATACTGAGGACACAGAGACTCCCTAGGTTGAAGTAAATTTATAGGTCACTGAAGAAAACACATCACTTTCAAACCTCATTGCTACTTACTCCAAGGATGAAGATTGATTGTGAAATCAGATCATTTTTATTTGTATCTCAACAAATAAGAAGCATAACAGAAAGGGACCCACCAAGAGATGTTTGTTGTAATTAGCCTTTCTGTTATTTTGTTCCTGTCTTTAGAACGACACCTGTAATTTGTTTAGCCTAAAGCTTGTTGCATCTCACTCTATTTAAGTGAGATCCCAAGGCTAAAGAAGGGTCTGAATTCTTTTTCTTCTAAGTATTGTGCTTAGTCTAGTTTTTGGTCCAAATTTTGAAGGCAAGTTTGTAATGTGTTTCTTTGTCAAATTTTTTGAAAATACATGAAGATAGAATGAACTGTGTTTATTTCTGAAGGCTATTCTAAGTTTATTATAAAAGATGTACCATTTTCAAAGGAAATGAATACAAACTATGAACTTTCCCCATATCAATTCTTTCTGAATTTTGTCTCCTACTCAATACTTAGCTATCTTGATGTTGTATGAGTAAAGGCCTGCGCAATTGAATGCAATCTAGTTAGGTTTTATATCCATCTATCATTGTTGTTAATTCAATGGATTAAGTAAAAGATTTGATGAATGTGATAAGATTCCTTAAGTATTGAAAAGGATTTTGAATGATAAATTCTAATAAGAATTGCTGATACAATTTGCTGTAAGGCAACAAATTAGATCTTAGATTTTTCTATAGACTCTGAAACCCCAATGGATTAGGCATTGATCAAGTTATTTCAGCTGAAAGGGAAGTATCTTACAAATGGTTTTTCAAATACATCATCAAATCAAATTTTACTTTTATTTCTTGTAGATATTGAAAGTTGGCCAGCACTTGTCTGCATGAAATCTTTTTAGCTTCAGTTAGCCATTGTTGTTGAAAACTTCTGTAGATCTATAGAAGATTTCTTGGCCATATCTATTTATGGGATGTGTTTTGGAAAGTTAGTAAGAATTATGTATATATTTGAGGATTTTGAAATGAGAATCAGAATGAAACTAAGAATAATCCTCATACAATAGTTTCATATTTGAACCATCCCTGGGTATACCCACCCTGGTTGTGCAGAGCCAAAAGAGTAGAAAACCATTTGTGGTTTTGTTGAAGTTGGGTCCAAATACCTTACATGTGCAATTGTCGATAAGAATAGGCTAGTCTTTAGATTGTGTATGTACTATCATTCTGGTATTAAGCTTTTGTCGCTTAGTAGTTTTAGTACCATTTAAAACACCAACACATTTGATTCATCAACATGGTCAAGAAAGTTTGTTTGCAATTTCTCCAACTTAACAACCTCTAGTTTGGTATCCTATATGAAAGGCCATTTAAATTCTAAACTTGAAATGTTAGCAAATAAATGTAACACGGATTGCATCTTTAAATCAAATAAAACAAGGCTTAATGCTAATTATCTTAGAAAATACAAAGATTGCAGAACAAAAACAAGAATTTCTATGTTTCTCACTTGTAATCTACCGAATAAAAACAACAATTTTCCCTTTCTTTCCTCCTAAATGACTTCTTCCTCAAATTCTTAATTCTTTGCATGGCAAACAAAAAGGGAAAATTGAGCTAATTTTAAGAAGGAAAGAGTACTGATGTGTGGAAGTATAGCCTCATTATGAGGTATTTATAACAAATCACTTACATTAAGGTTCACAAGTTCAAAGGCCTTCTGACATAACCATCTTATTTAATGACTCCTTTTGTGGCTGTATCAATAATGATTAGCCTCATTATAATATCCAATCCCCTTTTCGATGAAAGATTTCCCACTTTTAATCATAATGATGATTCTTCATATTAGGAATTAAAATAGATTTTTCATTATTATTCCTTGACACCATCATCAATTCCTTGTGAGATGATAGCTCATTTATACAACATGATCCACTTTCACCAAGAAACCTTTATCATTGAATGGATTTGAACTACTTTGAATCGAGGTTCAAAGTGATTCAAAATGATTCAAAAGAACACCCTACTACTTCAATGCGCATTTCTTGCAAGAAAATCGTTAGAGAAAAAATCCTTTGATTGAACTACTTTGAACTACTTTGAATTGGAGTTCAAAGTGGTTCAAATGAAGAGACAATAATGGGAAGTGTTTGAGAACTTTGAACAACACTTTGAATGATGACAAATAAATGGAGTGAGAGAAGAAGGACCTCGACAGCTAGATGGGAAAATATTTAAGGAAAGATTTTTAAATATGGTGACTCATTGGATAATTAACAATATCGAAGGGGGTCTAAAAGGGGTCATGGTTGACCCCTTTCAATGCATTCCCAATCGGTCCTTAAGGGCCCTAAGGCCCCTAGGGACATGTTGTCATGAAATGCATTTAATGGGGTCATAGAAAAACCTATGACCCCTTTTGATGCATTTCATGACAATATTACATTTAATAATAATAATAATATAATACTATATATTTTAATATAATAATAATATATTACTAGATTATATAACAATAATAATCATATATATTACTATATTATAGTTAATAATAATAAGGATAATCATATAGTATTACTATATATTTTTAATAATAATATTTATCATATGGATTACTATATTATTTAGTTATAATAATTATATATATAACTATATTATATTTAATAATTATAATCATAATAATCATAATCATATGTAATAATAGTAATGACCACATTTTCCAAATTTCTATTTCCTTCTACTATGGGTTGTTTCCCTCCAAAATTTCCAATATGGGTGCTTTCCCTCCAAAGTTTTGGAAATTTGAAAATTGGAACTTTTTAGGTATGTGATTTTATATCAGGTATTCAATCTATAATTGGTTATCTGATTAGGCTCGATATTTACCGAACCTATATGATCAACTCAAAAATCATGTCTACCAAGGGTTTCACTAACATTCAGATTTCAAGTAGCCATTTGACAATATTATTTTCATCAAAATTTAATGAAACAAAAAGGGTTTTTTTGTTAACACTCTCAAGATTACATCAATATAATTGCTGTCAAATTCTAAGTTCAATAAGTATTTATTAGTTAATTTTTAATGAAGATGATTGTAAAGTGTTGATTGACATATTGATTGAAAAATAGCTATAACTTTCAAATTTTATAACATTTTTGAAATCCAAAAGCTGTGTTACATTCTATGCTTCACCTATTATAAGGAAAAAATAAATAAAATTAATTTGGTAAAGTTTTCAATTAGTTAAGGTGCTTAGACATGGGAGTTTTTTTTATTCTAGAAAGGTTATAGTAGAAAATTCATATTTAAATATTTATTCGAAATAAAAATACCCAAAAATATGCATCACATCCAGGCATGAGTCTACTTTTTTATCTATAATTATATTAAAAATTATTATCATTTGATTTTGATTAAGGTGGTTAGACATACACCTACTTTTTGTTTTCGCCCTGAAATTTGTGTACTACTACATTAAAATCCAAACTTTTAACCAATCAAATATTTTTTTCTCTAGATAAGGCCTAGTAGTTCAAAAAATAAATTCAATTTCTTATCAATTATTTTGTTACAATTTTTTGATATAAAGTGTAGAAACACTGTAAAATTATGTGTCAATTTGACATAACCCTGATTTGTTGGTTTTTCACTGCCACATAAGGTCATAGTTTGGTTGACCATGATCCTGCACATACCCTTAATGAATTTTATAGCCTTACTAAATAATTTTAATGAACTCTAAATGGTGTTGAAACCACATTAAAGACAATGTGAAATATTAATTTATCCATGATACGTCTAATGAATATGTGGTCTTGCACCAGCTGACACTTGATAATTGCACATCTAGTACATCTTGTGGCCTCTTCTATTGCTATCTCCTTAGTCTCATCCACACTGCCATCCTAGACTTGTTCACCCTTCTATAGCTCACCTTTATCTATTTCATCATCCTTTTTAGGTTCATCCATTTTCATCTTTGTAACTTCCTTCTTCTTAGTAGTCTTGGTAGATAGTCCATAAATGTCCTTCCAAAGCAATATGCTTTGTGTCACCACTTCTTCTATCTTGTACCTCAAAATCTTGAAGGATCTATATTTTGGGGAAAATCACCCTTTACACTTATTAATTTCCTTAGCTATGATCATCTTTTCCAAAGAAGGCATAACTTGGGCTAATTGAGCCTCTCTAATTTTCTTCTCAGTAGCCAAATGAAATTGCCACTTTTGCTCAGCTCAGTTGTATAGAATTTTACGTAATGAGTTGAAAAACTCTAGTGGAGTAAATTTAAATGTTTCAATCATATCATAAATGGCATGTTTAACCTTATTCTTATCCTTACTTCCTAGCTTATCAAAATATATATGTGTGAAACTAGATAAATATACATTTGTAGTTACATTTTCACCCAAGTTATTAATGTTAGAGGAGGGATTGTGGCTTACCACTTTGAATTGGCTCAATTAATCTAACTCTATCTTCTCCTCATCCAGCTCATTTTTCTTTTGTTTCTTCCTTAGCCTTATGTAGGTCTTCTTTTATGGTTTTCTTAGCTCTATTGTATTCACTAATCTTTTTCCCTTAGGCTTTTCAATTTCACTAGCTTGAATAGTGACTACCTTTATGCTTGACTTAGTACTAGGTACTCTAGGATTTTGTTGTGTTTTCTTCATAGAATTCTCTAGTTTCTCCACTATTTTTTCCTTGGCTTTCCCCTTCTTGATCTTAGTGTCTTTTTGTGCTTCCTTGATTTCTTCTCCCTCGAAACCTTCTCCATCAACTACTTGATCTTCTCTTTGTCCTTGAGTCAATGCCAATGGGAGTTGGTCTTGTTCTTCCTCTTATTCATCATTACCTTCTTCTTCTTGTTCTTCTTGTTCTTCTTGTTCTTCTTCTTTTTCCCCTTTTCCAAATCCCCCCTTCATCTTTTTAACAAGTTGTTCTTCTTTCTAATAACTATAGTTGTCTTCAAGTCTATATTTATCCTTGATTTGGCTTCCTCATAGTTCCCAAATGAGGTGGCACTCTTACCAATGTCTTCTACCAATAAGACTATAATTATTATAGAGGCCTCATATATATTGATGACATATGGAAAGGGCTTAAGCCATTTAATTCTTGGTACTACTACTTCCACATATGTGTGGTCAACATCCACTAAGAAACACACATCTTCATTATGCTTCTCCATTAAGGATGTAAGGATTCTTAACTTCTATTTCAAGGATTTCTCAAAATCCTCAAAGTAACTTGTCATTATTGATTCAAAAATATCTCCAAGTTGCTTTATAAATTATTAAATTTGTGTTGCAATAGACATATTGGTGTTCTAAGAAATCTTTTCAAATGTGGGAAATGTATTCTACATATAAAAGAAAATGCAAATGAGAAAAGAGCCAAATTTGCATGATGTACTCTTTTCTTTCCTAACAGCTCTCGAGTTTTGTGATAGTTGTTGTAGTTGCAACTTAGCAATGTCATAGGAATGGTCCCTCTTTACTATCTTGAATCCCAAATCAACAACCATACATGATCCAATGTTTTGTCAGCTAGACTGAATGAGCTTATAAGAAATCACTCAAACTATAAAAGCAACTATGGGATCTAAATTTATGTCTACAAACATTCCTCTCTTTTTTCGTACAACACCTGTGTTTTTTTCAATAGTTTCTTTCACATCACTTCTCATGCTCTTAGGTCTATCAATAATAGGGTACCTTGGTACTTAGTTTATGATCCTCTTAGTGAGCTTAATTGGTCCACCTTCTAATGAAATATAATTATCATGCATGCAACTAAGAATAATTTTAATCCGTTCGGTTTTAAACATTTGAGGAAAATACAAGGCACAATTTAACCCTTTTCATTCAATGATCTTATATTCTTCAATCAAGACTCCATTATCATGTAGTTTTTTGTAGTCACATCTTATCTCCATGTCACCTACCTCTCTAATCTTATGAGTATAACAACATCTTACATCTTGTATCATCAAAATATTTGGTGGTATCATCAATAATGCACTAGATAGGTCTCCCTTATATCCTATCTTAGGAACAACTTGGAAAAGGGTTTGTCTTACATCATTACTTATCAATTACACATTAAAAACATGATTCCCCTCTTTTCTAACACTTGTAGATGAGGTAGATGTCATTTCATATATATCTAGGGTTTGTGAAAATTCGAACAAAAAAACTTGGTAGTAGTTAAATACCTTTCCAATTCGATGAATATATCAAGTTGTAGCTAAATCTAGTTTACAAAAACTAGAATATCCTTTTATCAATTCTTGTTCTCTTCATGCACTCTATAAAAATTGGTAAGTAAAAATGAGAGAAAAATTGACTATATAACCCTTTATATTTAGTAATAAATCCTTAATTCTGAGACAGTTGTAAGCTTGACTATCATAGGACTCTTGACATGCTTGACTAACACATGATTTCCAATATTCTTGGCTAGTGTAGAAAGATCAAATAATATTGGAACGACTTCATCTCTTGACTATAACTAAAATTTCATCAACACTCGACAATAACTGTGATGTCTTCCATGTTCAACACCAATATAGGAAAAAAACATAACTATTGATTTTCTTTAGATTCTAATTACTCCATTGCATCTCAATTCATGCATATATAATCTTTTCACCACTTAAATTCTTGGAGCTAATGCATAATGTAACTTTTGAAATATCAGTCCCATCCATACCTCTTTATTTCCTAGTTGAGGGTGATGTGATAACTTGATCCATTGAATGAAGTGACCTCATCTTGACTTGATGTGCTGCAATCATCCTTCCTCTTCCATGTCTTCTTCATCTGCAATTTCACCATTTCAACATTGAACTTTTTTTAGCTTTTGTTCAATTCACTACTCAATGCTAGTGACCTAGTTGGATAGTTTCTACTAATATGACTAGTCTTCAAACAACTAAAACATGTAGTCTCATTCGACTATCTAATGTAGTTGCCTATTAAATGTGTTCTAATGCAATTATAAGGAACATGTCCATATTCTTGATAATTTCCATTGTTTCTCTTGAAAACATTTGTTGTATGACCTATCTTTCCACAATTATCACAAGTGGGTTTATCGTTCTTTCCTTTTTTATTCTCTTTCTCACCACTTTTAGATGATTCTCCTTTCTAAGTATTGGTGTATCCCAATATAGTAGTATAATGTTAGGTCTTAGAGACTTCATCAATTTCTCAAACTATTTGATGGCTTCACTACATTTACTGAATCCTTCAACAAATTCATTTTCTACTCTAAGTTCATTCCTGAAATGGTCATTCTTGTAACTTCAGAGATGTGATTTCAATGTCCTTTCCATTCAATGCATGGTTTGTGATCATAAATTGATTCATTGTATCCAATTGCATGTTAGGAAGCTTTTGCACATATAATGTATTCTCTTCAAGTCAGTTAATCAGTGTTCTTTTGTCATCTTCAATCATAAGTTTTTCTTCCTCAACTTTCTTTTTCTTTTTAGTCACCTCATGTAGTAATGTTGATTGGACTTCTTGTTCTCTTTTTAGATTTTTGACCTCTTCAGTTAGGGCATTGTTCTTTTCCATAAAATCTACAATTGTTGTATCAAACACTCTTGAGTTTCCATCTTCAAATAATGTAGTAGTGTCTTATTCTTAATATTGGGTGTCATTTTTCTAAATATTTATCTATTTCCTTCTCTTTAATGAATGTTGCAATTCATCTCTTGCCTCTTTAATTTTATGTAGGCCAAGTTGTACTTTAATATTTTCTTCTCAATAGTCTTTCCCAAATTGTAGACTTCTATCTTAGAGAACTTACCTCCAAATTTGTCAAACTTTTCTTTCTAGAGAAAAAAGCTCTAATACCAATTATTGGAAATAAAAATGGGAATTTAAACTTTGAGAGAGGGTGGGGAGAATCGACACTTCAAAACTTTAACCATAAAATATTCACCACACATCCATCTAATAATCTAACATGTAAACTAAAATAGCTAACCACACATTTGCTTGCATAGCATAAAACACATAGCACGTGATACAATAAGTTTGATAATAAACTATGATATACCTTGAAAAAGGTCTACCTTGTTAAAAGCTTACAAAAATAGTTAGGTCCCACCCTGTTAGAGGATTTAAACGTACAATAAAGTACTCGATTAAGAGATTTGGAAAGCATGTTAAGATTACAAAAACCAGTTAAGGTTACTATGTTAGGAGATTTTCTTTGTATCACCTATCAAAATGATTCAGCATCATGATCTTTCAGTTAACACGTTGTTGCTAGATGTCAAATCTTCTCTTTGCTAGTAAATCATTGATCCTTCTGATCATCTATGTCTCCTTTGTCCTATCTCTTCTTTCCTCTATTCTTTCTAATTGATTTTTCAATTTAGAACATTGTCATAACCTCCATAGCCACCATGAATTCTCTTTCTATCCTTAGCATTCATCTCCTTTCTCTCACACAAAATCTTTAGGGTTTTCCATCTTAAATAAGTATTAGTGGAATAGGGTTAGGTAGGAATCAATGATTTAGGTTGATCCATATTGCCACTTAAATCATCTCTTAATATGATTGGTTTCATGCAGTATAGAGGGATTTGAAATATACCTCAATACTTATCTTTTACAATTGTAAAACAATTGGTAAGTCAATTTAAAATGGCTTATGTAGAAGTTTGTGTCATTACAAAGAACTATGTCCCAAAATGTTCACTCAAAATCTTGAAGCTCAACTGCTCGACCATCACTACATTCTCAATGTTGTAAATTGATTTTAGAATGGCCCAGAATACACTATTTACTCAACACTGGAATCACTTATCTTGTACAGTCTTCTCAGCTTATAAGTGACTCGACACATACTATCTTCACGACACTATCTAGGTATATTTCTTGACATATGTTGTCTAGAAACTTATGCTCATCATGTTTTGACCACTTGACTCACACTAATTGCTTGGCTCACTTCGATCACTCAGCTTGTACTGAAACTTTGCTGAATGGTGACTAAGTGTTTTGTCAATGCCTTGTCAAAACCAATCTAAAATTACCACTTGTTGCTACAATGATTTGAAAGTAACACTAGTGATCAGATTAAGATGAAACTTAGTTTTCTTACTCACATGTCATTTTTATTCAATATCATTGTATCACCTTCTTTGATTGATATCACTGATTCATTTTTGTTTTTTCTAATATTATTAGATTACCACAATCCTCTTTTTTTCCCTTAGTAAATATACTTTGTACTTGATTTATTCATATATTATTGTATAGGTATAACTTTCTCTTGTATCCTTCTCAACAACTCAACAACAACTATTGATCTATTCTAGATATGTCATTATAAAGAAATATTTTTCCTTGACAATGTCTATCCTAATCAAAGTTTATAAACTTCTAGGACTATTCACTTTTGATGTTTTAGGATCTAAAAATTATCCTTTTATTCCATTGGCTTCACAAAATTTATTGAACTAACTTGATGTGAACACTCCTCCTCCATCAAATCTTAAACATGAAATCCTTCATTCTAATTTATTCTCCATTTTAGCATTAAAAATATTGAACTTCTCCAATGCTTTATATTTCTCTCTAAGAAATGCTACCCATATCGTTATTAAAAAAAGTTTAGTCCTATGAGAATTCAAGTATTTTTATTAGTAACAATAGTATGATTGAATGCTAAAGAGACTTGTCATTGAATATAGTAAATGAGCTAGAGTATAGTTATGAAGTACTAGAAGGGAAAAACATTAATATTGAATAGAATAGCTATTTAGTAATGTAAATACCGAGCATGTAAATATATTACTCATTCAAGACTAATCAATAAAACAAAAGTATTGATCAATGTTACTACCAAAGGACAACATCATGACCAAGAAAGAATATGGAGTGTATTGAGAAATATAGGAAGAATACAAATGTTTGATAATTCATAGAAATCAATGTTTTTCTATTGTATCGAGCAAAAAAATGGATTTTTAATATTGAGGAGAAGATTTGAAGATATTTATTAGGAAGGGAGATATGATTACTAATGATCCAAAAGAAGAACATAGAGAAATGGATTAGAAGGAAGATAAATGAGATGATAAAGATGAACATAGATAATAAATCTTGATTATATGTGAACTCTGTCTAGAAGAAGGAAGGAACATATCAATAAGTAAAAAATATAGACAAATGATTCTTGAAGGAAATATGGAACATATCTATTATAGAAAATAGTTACTATAGAAGTATAAAATATGAACATAGTTCAGATTAGACAATATGGTGGTAAGACACCTTATGAACTTTTGTTTAGGCATACACTTACTATGAAATACTTTATAATTTTTGGAAGAAAATGTTATCTCATGAGAGAGGGTGACATAGGAATCTTTGATTCTATAATTGATGAAGGTATATTTCTTGGTTATTCATTCAATAGAAAAATTTATAGATGTTATAATCAAAGATTGAGAACAATAATTGAGAATATTAACATGTAACAGTTGATGATAAATCTAGGATACAAGATATAATACTTTAATATGTATCTAATAATAAAGCACACACAACTTGAAGGCCTAATAGTTTTAATTCATAACAAGAACTATTTTATGAGATAGATAATAATTTGTAGGTACAGATTGAGTAACCATGAAATGAACCTAAAGAAGAGATGAGATAAGAGAATAAAACATCAAAATGAAGGATATAAAATATGTTTCTAGAAATTATCCTATAAAAAATATCATTGGACACATAAACTATGGAGTAATTCAAAGGGACAAGGTAAATGAATAAATATTTTAAATATCACAAGTTGAACCTAAGACACTAGATGAGGCATTTAAAAATAAATATTGGATAAAGACTATGAGAGAATAAATTGATCAGACAAAGAAGAAAAAGACTTCAGAGTTTGTCTCTAGACATCAAAGATAAGAATATTATTAGAACTATATAAGTATTCATGAGAAATATAAATGAACAAGGAGAATTAGTAAGAAACAAAGAAAAAATATAATCTAAATGATACACCCAAAGAGAAGGAATTAATTTTGAAGAAATTTTTTCTCTTGCTAGAAGGTGTTAAGTAGTAAGAATGTTCTTAACATATTAATCTAATAAAAAAATTAAGGTATATAAAATGTATGTTAATTCAACATTTTTGAATGGTGAAGTTGAGGAAAAAGTCTACATCAAACAACCAACTAGTTTTTCCCTTAATCAAGAAAAAGACAACTAGTAGATCAAAGAAAGAATTATATGGATTAAATCAAACCCCTAAAGCATGGTCTGAAATATTGGACAAGCACTTGATAAGATTTTTATTTAAGAAAGGTAACATAGATGGTAGCATGTACCTAAGGAATAATAATAATGGTTTATTAATCATTGTTTCATGTATTGATGACATTATCTTTGGAGGCAATGATGAGGATAACATGAAAGCTATGAGTAAATGAAGAATGAACCTAAAATTATATGATTGGAGAAATGAAATATTTATTTGGATTGAAAATAAATTAGAGTAAGGATGGAATTTTTATGTCATAGAAAAAGTTTTTTAAGGATCTATTGAGAAGATTTGGATTGGGGAAGTATAAACTAGTCAGTATAGCTATGGTTAGATGATATAAATTTTGAAGTAAGAACAAGACTCCTAATGTAATACAAACAATGTATAGATGAATCATAGAATGATTGCAATATCTAACTCATACAAGGTTAGATATGTAAAATACAATTGACATTGTTGCAAGATTTCAACTATACCTTAAAGAGGCATAACTAGAAGTAGTAAAAATGATATTTAGTTATTTGAAGGGCACATAAAAGTTTGGATTATGTTATGATAGATAAAATGATTTAATCTTTGTACATACACTAACATGTATATTGGGTAGGTAATGTGGATGAAAAAAAAAGTACTAGTGGTGGTACATTCTTCTTGACAATACTTAAGATTGGTTTCTTGCCTAAGCAAGAAAAAAGATTGCATTTTGTAATATAGAACACATGTAAAGAGTGTCATAGTGGAAAATAGTTATAATCTAATCATTTTGATGAATCAAATGTTCAAGGATATAGGAATTGATTTTCTAGAACCTATTATTTTCTTTCTTATTGAGATAACATAAGTAAATTAGGCATCTTAATGAATCTATTTTTACATTCAAAGGCAAAACACTTTCCTATAAAGTATCATTTTATTAGAGATAAAATTGCAAAAAAAGAAATCAGATTGGAGTGTGTTAGTACAAATGAACAAATAGAAGATATCTTTACTAAACCATGGGCGAGGATAATTTTTAGTACCTTATAGGCATGCTTGAGGTAACATCCCCACCTTATTCAGAGTTATTATTGTAAGGATTGCATCAATCCAATACAATCAGACCACTATTTATTTAGATTTGGATGCATCACACACACAACCTCCTATGAGGGAGTATTTTTTTTTAGCAAAGTTATTTAAGATATCCTATGTATGGCTTCCAAGGCCTTCCCAATGCTCTTAGCAATGAAGATGCCCTAGATTTGTGTTGCTCTCAGATTGGTTTTGACTAGTGAGTGTCTATACACTTAATTCATTTACTTAGTTCATGTCAAACATGTAGTATATGTTGAGCACAACATGTATAAGATAGAGCATGCTGAGTCCATAGTGAGTGCCAAGTGTCTCATATGCTGAGTCACTCAAGTGCCAAGTAGACATTGTATGCCAATTGATATAGAAGCCAAGTAAGTAGTGCATGCCGACTCATTTAGATATTGAGTTATAGTATATAAATCAATATATGCTAAGCATAATACACTTTAGATGTTGAGTAACATATTTTTATCATAGTTGTTTGTATTGGCATTAACTACTATGTAAACCATTTTTGATCTGACTTATAGATTGAAATAGGATATTTTGGTGATAAGGATAAACCTTAAGTTGGAATCCCTATGCATTACATGCATCCAATCAAGTAAAGGGAAGGTTTGAGCAAAAAAATTGATGAATCACAATCATTGATTCATACCTAACCCTAGGTCACCTAGGTCTTCTTAAGGAGGACAAATGCTAAACTTCACAGTTTGGAAGGAGCAAAGAGAGAATTTTGCATGAAAAAATAGAGTATTCATGGTGATTAAGGTATTATGAAATAAAATTGTATTAAAGAGTCAATTAAATGAGAATCCAAGAAGGAAATAGTGAAAAACAAATAAACATATTATCAAGAAGGATAAAGAATACATTAGTTTAGAGGTGATCTGTCATCAGGAAACAAATTGCTAAGTACAAGATCAATGTTGAGACATTCTGACAAGTTAAATCTCTTAGCAGAGTAGTCCTAACATGTTGTATTGAAATTCTCTAACAATGTGCTTACTTTAGTATGAGTTAAAGTCCTTTAACAAGGCACACCTTTAACATGGTGTTGAAATCCTTTAATAGGGTAAGACCTAATAGTCTTTGTAAGCCTTTAATAGGGAAAACCTTTTGCAAGGTAGATCATGTCTCATGATCAAACATGGTAACCTTTATTGAACACACTTTACTAGTACAATAGTGAATATTTGTGGGTGTCATCCCCACCCCACTTTATCATTCTCATTGGATGGTTTTTGGGTAATCATATCTATTGTCATATATGTGTGAATACTTACTTGATTACATGATTTAGATGTACATGTCTTACATGGTATTTCAATTTTCTTATTGAATGTATGAGATGGATGTGTGGTGAATTTTTTATGGGTCAAAGTTTGAACTATTAATTCACTCCCCCCTAGAATTTTACCTTTCCTACTATAATTCCAACAATTGGTATTATAGCCTAGTTCTTTGAAAGAGAAGCTTTGCAGGTTTGAGAAAAGATCTTGGAAATGAAAGTCTACAAGTTGGGGAAGATCATTGAGAATCAAGGAATTGATATACAAATCATTCTACATCAAGTGAATGAAGCAAGAGAAGACTTAAACAAATATTTAAAGAGAGGGAAGGAAATTTATATCAAGGAGAATGCCACACAATACTAAGAGAATGAATTTTATGCAATAGTTGCAGATCTAATGGAAAAGAACACAATCCAAGCTAAGGAAATTATAATTCTCAAGTTAGAGCAAGAATCACAAGCCATACTATTATGTGAGGGGACTAAACAAAAAAAGAAATCTATGGAAGACAAAGCCATGATTGAAGATGAAAAAAGAGTTTTGACCAATAGATTGGAAGAGAAATCATTAGAGCTAACTAGGATTGCTAACATGCTATTGGATACTTTGAGTCAAATGATGAATGCCAACTATGAATTGAATGTCAAGGAAATTGAGATAACAACATTGAAGTTGTCGAATGAGAAATTAAATAATGACCTAAAAAGGGGAAAATAATTTGCTAAAAGTTCTAAAAAATCAAGTGAAGCCATCAAATACTTTGAGCAATTAATGAGATACCCTAGACCTAATAATGATACATCTATATTGGGATACACAAGTACTAAAGAAGGATATTCATCTAAAAGTGTTGAAGAAAGGAGTAACAAAGGTAAGAATTCTAGTCATAATTGTTGTAAGAATGTACATAGTGCTAATATGTGCAGAAGCAAGACTATAAATTAAAGTGTTCAGCAAAATACCATGAGTCACTATCATAAGTGCAAAAAACAAGATCATCAAACACATGTATGTAGAACTAAGACCATGCACACACAAATATTTGAAGGATATTGTTATAACTATTAGAAGTATGGACATAGAGCTTTTGAGTGCAGATCCAAACCCATGTGGTAACCAAACAGGCAAACAAAGGTTAAAAAAAAATAATGGAAACTCTTATAACTGGGATTATACTACAAGATTTAGCTATCATTATTTTCAATGGTATGGACATGTTCCTAAAATTTGTATTAGAACACACTTTAGAAGTGACTACAAAAGGTGGTTAAGTAAAACTACATGTTTTAGTTCAAAGATTGGTCAAATTAGTCAATATTGTCAAACAAGGTTAAAGGCACCAAGTTGTGAGTACAATAAATGTAAAAGCAAGGAAAATATTGAAAATGTCAAAAATGAAATGAAGAAGACATTTAATAGAAAGTAGGATTGCAACACATCAAATAGAGAAGGGATCACTTCACCTAATGGGTTAGGTGATCACACCTAATCAAACTAAGCAATCAAGAGGTATCTAGGATTGATATTTAAAAATTTATAGCATACATCAATTCCAAAGGATTTAGTACTAAAAAGTTTACATAAGCATGAATAAAGATGCTAGATGTTATTAGGAATCAAATAAAAAGTCTATAAGTTTTTCATGTTATTTTCGAGCATGGAAAGTTTCCTATGATTGCCAAGTGATATATTAGAGGATGCCAAGCTAATAGACTACCTAGTTATTGTCAAGATTGTAATGGTTGTTGAATGACCAGTGAATGTCGAGTGAGCCAAAAATTAGCTGATGCCAAACTTATAGCTATGTAAGCACTCAACATTAATTGTAGTACTTCAAAGGGGTATTTGATTGATTTCTACTCATTTAACATCTTTTGAAATTGAGAGGGTGTAAGAAGAGCTAGAGGTAGTCTAGAAATTCCATTTAAAGTGATTCTAGGAGAGTTGAATAGCTATTTAACATCAGTCCATCAAATTTTACAAGGTATTTATCGTGTGTCGAGTTATGCTATCTCTCATTTTGTAAACCCTTGTTTTGTAAAATGGCATCTAGTTCTTTGAAGGAAAAAAGAGTAGAGGGAAAGGAGGTTTTGAATGTTTAGTTAGTCAGCAATGAAGTAAAACCACCTATTTTCAAGCCATACTAAAAATTTCATATAAAAAAGATCCCTCTAGTGCACTACCTATGATATCACTAAAAGTTTTAATGATTTAGGATGTTAGAAAGTGTTACAATTGTAAGATTGGTAGTATCAATTGGTTACATGGAAATAAGAGAGGCATATGAAAAAAATTGTGAAAATGGTGTGTTAAGGGAAGAATTTAAGACTTTAGAAAAGAAAGAGTTAACTTGTACCCTAGGTTTTCCTAATGTCTTCAAAATTGAATGTATCAGGATTTTTTGGAGTAGGATTCATGATAGTTCACTATGGTTAGATAATGGGCCAATCAAAATCACAAAAAGAATAGTCCATAGGGTAACAAGATATCCAACCCTAGATTGGCCAAAGACTATGAGTAGTGAGTCTAAAGAAGTTATTGAGAAGAACATAGAGGCTATGTTGAATAAGAGGGGAATGCCCATAAACACCATTGCAGAACTTTTAATAGATTTTTTGGTAAGGGTAATTGCACATAAGTTTACCCATCAAGTAGATTGAACAATCTACCCTGTATTGCAGTAGATGTGGGTTACAAGATTGTGAAGAAGGATCATACATATGATCTTGCCAAGCTACAACTACAACAATTGATTGAAAACCTACGAGAAATAAGGAAAACAAATAGTGTTCAGTATAAATTTGCATCTATTTTGATATGTATCTTCTTCTATGCTCATAATACATTTCCTACATTTGGTACTATGGCATGGATAGTTCAAATAGGAGAGTTAAGTGAACAATTAGGTGAAAATTTTGAGTCAATAATGACTAGTTACTTTGAGGACTTCAAGCAATCTATGAAGAAAATATTGAAGATTCTAGTATCATTACTGGAAAACTATTATGATGATGTTTGTTTCCTACTTGATGCTGATTATACATTTGTTCAAATAGCAACTCCAAGAGTAAGATGGTTAAAGCCATTAGGCTATGAAATTAATGTAGATGAGGCCTTTGTAGCAATAACATCATTTCTTGTAGAAGAAATAGATAAAGATGCCAAAGCATTTGGTAACTATGAGATGGCCAAATCTAAGATTACGATAGAATTGAAAACTGCCTCTATCATCAAGAAGAAGGAGAAATTAGTAAAGAAATAGAAAGCAAAATTTGGTGAAGGTTCTGAGCAAGAAGAGGATGAAGAGAAAGAAGACACACATATTCAAGCATCACTTGCATTAACACAAGGAAAGGGTCAAGATTAGCAATAGGAAGAAACAAAAACTACAAAAGGTGCTAAGGAAGAAGAAGCTAAGGAAACACCGACCCCTACTAATCAAAAGAAGAGTAAGGCTAAGGCATAGACTATGGCAAGACACAAGAAAGTTGCTAAGCCTAGCCATCCCAAAATTACTATACCTACCACAAGGGCTAGTGCATGTGTTACTACACAAAAGTTTAAAGAGAAAGCCAAATCTATAGAGTAGGAAGGAGGAGCATAGAAAAGACAAAGGAGAACATACATTTCTCAGGCTGAATTTGATGACAAAAGCCAATTCCAAGTGGTGAGTCATAATCCATATTTAGATCTAGACAACCTATGTGAGAATGTTAGAAATAATGCATATTTATCATGATTTTCTCACATTGATTTTGAAAATCTTGGAAAATTTGAAAAGAATCAAGTTGATGAGGCAATATATGCCATGATGGTAAATTTTAAGAAATCCCCTCTAGAGATTGCCAACTCTATGCCTACAAGTTTGAATGAAAGAGTTGAGAAAAAATGGCATTATTGTTTGAACTTAGAAAGGAAAATTAGGGAGACCACCCTTGCTCAAGTTATGCCTAAACTCAATAAGGCTCAAATAGTTAAATCCATAAAGAAATATGCTATTAGATTTGTCCCTAAATATAGAGCCTTTGGCATATTGCAGAATAACATAGAAGAGAAGTTTACACCGAAGTTGAAAGTTACACATGGGTTAGCTATAGTCAAAGTAGGAGAACAAGAGCCTATTGAGGTTAAAGTTGATCAAGAAGATTAGAATAATGAAGGCACAGTTGAGGGAGGTACTGAAATGAATGTAGATAATTAGGCAATAGCTAAGAAAGAACAACAAGAATAACATAGTATACAAGATACACAATTGCCAAATGATAGCCCTCAACAAATAAAAAGTATAAGTACTAAAACTATCACAGTAAAGGATGTTTCTAATCTCACTACTCAGAACATCAATCCCCTAATAGATGAAGACTTGAAAAAGATGCTTGATCAATCTACACTGTAGGATAAAGTGTATGACAACCCTATACTGGCGAGTGTAGATGAAATTCAAAAATCAATGACTGACACTACAAGGGAAGAGGTGAAAACACAAGAACCACCTACAATCACCCCTCAAGTCACTAATGCACAAATTTTAGATAAAGTACTAAAAGTTACAAAGGTTGATACAATTGAAGAAGATAAAATGGAAACTTGAGCCACTTATTGAACAATTGACAAATACTATGGAAAAGGTAAGTGATGAAAACCTTGATACTATTACAAAATTATTAGAATGGTTTGAAAATAAATTTCAAAGTAAAGTGAATGAGAAAATATCTAGTGATATAGCACTTACACAAGTTGCATTGGCAACTAAGGTAGAAAGTGTGAAGAAGGTAGTTGAGAACATTTTTTCTCTGTACACCAAACAATGCAATCCTACTCTCTTCACATAAGAGAAAAGGAGTCATATTTTGAGCTTGGAAAGTCAAATTAATTCATCAAGCACAAAATTACCTATGACTTTTGTTCAAAGTGAGAAGAATTTCAGGAATTTATTGCCAACCCAAAGTTAGTTAGTGGCATTATCTTCAGATGAAACTAAAATAAGGGCCAAATTGATAGGCATCCAAACAACATTGACTCCTGACATAGAGATTTTTCACAAGGAGTTAGGTTATGTAGAAACTATTATGAAGAAAGACCCCAATATTTCTACATTAGATGGTGTAGTTTACCTTGCTACTAAGTTGGCCATCCAAACTAAGTCTTTGGAGGTAGCTTGTGACAATTGGGATGTGGCTCTTAAGATTATTCTTGAGGTCCATAAATCTTTCTTGGACAAACACAATATTAGTGTATAACCCATTGACATCAGTATCAAAAAGGGGGAAGAAAGTTAAGTATAGGGGGAGAAAGAAGAAAAAGGGGAGAAAGAGTATTAGCTAAGATAGAGTAAGAGCAAAGCATGGGGGAGCAAGCATGGACAACAAGCAAGGAAAGAGTATTAGTTGAGGCATATCTACTTAGTAGGAGTAATAGTTTTTAAATATAGGAACAAATTTAACAACTTACCGAGAGTTATAAGATTTTGAGGTATAAGGAGTTACAAAATTTTGAAAATTTGAAGTTTTGTATAGTACCCAAATAAGAGATATGTTATTCTTGTAAAAATAATAGTATTAATGCATGACCAAGTGTTTTTAACACTCATGAAAAGGGGAGAGATTTTTTATCTCAAATTGGTTTTGACTAGTGATTTTTTATACACTTAATTCATTTACTTAGTTCATGCCTCAAACAAGTCGTATATGTAGAGCACAACATGTATAAGGTAGAGCATGTTGAGTCCACAATGAATGTCGAGTGATATAGAAGCCAAGTAAACATTGCATACCAAGTCATTTAGATGCTGAGTCATAGTATAGAAATCAGTATATGTCGAGCATCAGAGACTTTAGATGTCAAGAAACATAGTTTTTTCATAGTTGTTTGTATTGGCACAAAGTACTATGTAAACCATTTTTGAGTTGACCTACAGATTGAATTATGATATTTTGCAAATAAGGACAAATCTTAAGTTAGAATACCTATGCATTACATATATATAAGTAGGTAAAGGGAAGGATTAAGTGGAAAAATGAATGAATCATAGTCATTGATTCATACATAACCCCAAGTCACCTAGGTCTTCGTAAGCTAGAAATACCATTAACTTCATATGTGTGTGGAAGGAGAAAAGAGAGAAGTTATTCATGGTGACTAAGGTATTGTAAATTGAAATTGCATTGTAGAATCTATTAAAGAAGAATAGAGGAAGGAAATAATAAGTAGCAAAGAGACATTTTATCAAAAAGGATTAAGAATACATCAGTTTAGAGGTGATTTTCTATTAAGAAACAAAGTGCTAACCACAGGATCATTGCTGAGACATTTTAATAGGTGAATTAGTTAAATATCTTAATAGATTAATTCTAAAATGCTATATTGAAATCCTCTAACAAGGTACTTACTTTATTATAAGTTAAATTCCTTTAACAAGGCACATTGTTAACAGGGTGTTGAAATCCTTTAATAGGGTAAGACCTAAAGTTTTTGTATGTCTTTAATAGGTCAAATCTTTCATAGGGTAAATCATGTCTCATGATCAAACATTGTAACCTTCATTGGATACACTTTATTATTGTAGCAATAAAGATTTGTGGGTGTCATCCCCACCCCAGTTTTACCTTCTCATTAGAGGGTTTCTGGGTAATCATATCTAGTGTCATATATGTGTGAACACTTACTTGTTTACATGGTATTTCAATTTTCTTATTGAATGTATGAGATAGACATGTGGTGAATGTTTTATGGGTTCCTAGTAGGAGGAATACTAAACATGACTCATAGCCAACACTTTGGATAAAATCTAAAATTTATGTATTAAGGAAAGATGTTTGGTAATCTAATATTCTAAATTCTTCTCAATCCTAGCTAGGAAAACATTCCAAAACTCCATGGGCGAGGCTTGAGAGGAAAATGGTATGCCAAGAAAGTGAAATAATTCTCTATGTTGAATCCATTTCCATAGATATTGATGAAGATAGGGTAACCATTGAAGGAATGACTATCTATAGCAATGATGTTTGTGCCACTAAATAGAAAAGCCAAAGGCCAAACAAAATGTGTCCAAACACTGCAAGAAATTTGAATTTATTTCCTCATTCTCAAAAAGAGTGAGAAAGAAATCATACGAATTTAGGAGAGAAATTTCATGTACCCCAATAACAAAAATTGCATTAGCAAGTAGGTATCTAAACCTCTCAATGACTATCACATAGGAGAAGGTGTGATAGGATACCCTTGGAGAATATATATGAAGAGCCCAAAGGCCTAAAATTTCCACCCATTAATTGTGATGCACACAAAGCATCCCCAAAAGCATTTGAATTGATTTCAAGAAGACTTGTCCAAACCCCAACGCCTACACCATAGCCAAATTGAAAGGCCATTCAAGTAGATCACAAGCTTTAGTAAAATAGATATTTAGAAAAATGGCCTATTTTTTATATTGACAAGCCCATTCTATACCTTCCCAAACTACAATCATATTATCCAAAATATATCTAGACTCACTAAAGCTAGTCTTCTTAGAAAGCACAATTAGGCAATGTTTGAGATTGCATCTACCCTAAGCTATTCAAATTTTGATGACATAAAATATTATTCTACTCCCAAAGAAATCTTATATGCCCTATAGATGATCTATGGAGGAGACAAGAATGTGTTGAGAACCAAACAAGAAAGTCTAAGAGGAAAATTTTAAGAAATGAGAATGCAAGAAGATGAAACTATTGTCCAGTGTTATGGAACAATCAAAGATGTTGTAAATGCAATCAAAGGTGAAAATAGAATTATTGAAGAGGATATTATGATTAGAAAAGTGTTAAGAACCCTGCTCCCTATTTATGCTATTAGAGTCTCTACTATACAAGATTTGAGGTGTACTGTTGGTAGTGATCTAAGAATGTTGATTATGCTTTCAAAGCTAGGATGACACTGAAAGAACCTAAAGATAAGGAAAAGGAAAAGGTCAAGCATGTTGCTAGAGATAGTGAAATAGATGATGAAGATCTAGAAGAACTAGAAGCACTATTTTCTAGGAGATTTCATAGAGGCAAAGAAAAATGCACTGGTAAGTTACCCACCATATGTTTTAATTGTAATGTAGTTGATCATATTGCAGCAAGATGTCCTAAGAAGTGTAAAAATGAAGACAAACATATAGGTAGAAAATATGAGAATAACAAAGACTATAGAGACAAAGGAAAGAAAGCATGCTACGTTGTTGAAGAAAAATCTAATGATGAATCCAATGATCATGATGATAGAGTTGTCTATGTTTCTATGAAAGATGGTTTAGACAAAGATGAGACAAATGCATTAGTATCTTATGTGAACAAAAGTGACAAATGGGTCATTGAAAGTGGATGTTTTCATCACATGACTAGAGACAAAAGTAAGTTAATTACCCTTGAGCATTACAATGGAAATAGTGTAAGATTTGGTAATGATGCACCATGTCTAATAAAAGGTAAAGGATCAATAAGAGTGATATTCAAGATCATGTGTGACAATTCCTACTATATGGAGGGACTTAACTATAATCTATTGAGTGTGTCACAATTTAACAGTTTAGTATGAAAATTTGAATTTGGAAACACAAAGGCCAAGATCTATGACACTGATGGAGAACTCATTGGAAGTCAATATCAAATAAGAGGTAATCTATTTTATCTTGGCATGAATGATGGTACTTGTCTTCTTGTACAATTTGATGATGTGTGGCTATGGCACAAAAGGTTATGTCATGTAAATTTTGACAATTTAGTTAGTATCAGTAAGATGAAAAGAGTTGGAGGTTTGTCAAAACTGAAGAAACTTGATAATGTGATCTGTAAACAATGTCAGTTAGGAAAGATGAAAAATTCTTGTTTTAAGAGTAATACTCATACGTCAAAAGAACTTTTGGAATTAGTTCATACTAATTTATGTGGACTAATTGATGTGAAAAGCTACAAAGGTGACAAGTATATTATCCTATTTGTTGATTATTACTCTAGAATGATGACAGTAATTTTTTGAAGAGAAAATATTGATTCTTTTCAAAATGTTTAAGTGGTATCTAGCAAGAGTTCAAAAGAAAACTTGTAAAAGCTTGAAATGTTTGAGATCTGACATAGGTGGAAAGTTTACATCAAATGACTTCAACAATTTCTACAATGATAAAGGAATTAAAAGGAAAAATTTTGCACTGAGGACCCCTCTAAAAAATGGGATAGATGAAAGAAGAAAAATATATGTTATGGATTGTGTTAGAACACTGATGAAGGAGAAGAATGTTTCTTTAAAATACTAGAGAAGTTGTAAATAGAACGATCTATACCTTGAATCGAGTACAAGTCAAGAAAGGTATAGATTGCACACCTTTTGAATTATGCTATGGATAATCACCCAATGTAAAATACTCTAAACTTTTTGGAAACAAGTGTTACATTCTTAAGGAGAACATAAATGGAAATTTTTGTGCGAAAAGTGAGGAAAGTATACAAAGTTGTGAAAAGTGCAAATGTAAATTTTAATGAATATACAAAAATACATAAAGATGAACCAATGAAGGAACATAAATATTAAAAAAAATTTATGTACTACTATGAAGGCTTGTCTTCTAATGTTGATGATTCTATAAACATGGTTTTTAATCAACAAGAATCAATGACTGTCGAGTCACATAGAATGGATGCCAAGTTGTATTTAGGAATTGAGTTAAATTTAGGAGTCTAGACACATTTAGATGTTGGCATCATTTTACATGAAAGGAATATCAAGTTACCTAATAGAGAAGTACATAGTGGACCTAAAATTTAACTTCATGAGTGACCTATTGTTGAAGAAAGAAGAACAAAGCTAAGACTATCTAAATATGTCAAAAGACATCACCCTGTTGAAAAAATTATTGGAGGAAAAGAGGATGGACCATTAAAAAAGAATAGTTTAAGAAATGGAAAATGTTTGTTTAGAATGCATGAACCTAAAATAGTGAAGGATGCATTAGAAAATGAAGATTGGAATCAAGCCATGAAAGAAGAAATTGATTAAATTGTGAAGAACAAAACCTAGACACTAGTACCTAGACCTAAAAACAAGAATGTTATTGGAACAAAGTGGGTATTCAAAAAAAAGTTAGATGAGAATGGTGAAGTAACAAGGAATATGTAAATGTTATTTTTCAAAGGACATGTAGAAGAAGAGAGAATTGAATATGGAGCAACATTTCCCCATGTTACAATATTGGAAGAAGTAAGGACTCTTCTTTCTTATTTTTCTTATAAAGGATTCAAAGCTGATCAAATGGATGTTACGTCAATATTTTTGAATGGTATACTAGAAGAGGAGGTTTACATTGAAAAACCGGAAGGATTTTTTGATCCAAACAACAAAAACATGGAGTGTACAGTAAACATGGATTTATATGGTTTAAAGAAAACTACCAGAGCATGGTATGAAAGACTGCACAACTATCTTGAGAAGATTGGTTTTGAGAAGACTAATAAGAATAGTAATCTATAGTTGAATATAGAAGGAGGTAAAGGAATTTTACTAGCTGAAATATTTTTTGATGATATCGTATTTGGAGGATAAAATGCATTGTGTAAGACATTTGCAAATGAAATGATGAAATAAATATAGATGACTGTTTAGAGAATCAAATTTCTTTGTTGGATTAGAAGTATATCAGATGAAATATGGTATTTACATTACTCAATCCAAGTATATAAAGGAAATATTAAAAACCTTTAGTATAGAGGATTCAAGACTAGTTAGTACTCTCATGCTAACAAGACATAAACTATCTAAGACAGATGATTTTGCTGAGGTAAATGAAACATTGTATATGTCTATGATTGGAAAGCTACAATATGTAGTTCATGGAAGACCTAATATTGTACTAGCTATTGGAATTTCTACAAGGTTTTTAACAAATCTAAAGAGAATCACTTAATGAATGTTAAAAGGATTATGAGGTAGTTGGAAGGTATAAAGGACTATGGTCTATAATAAAAGAAGGATGAAAAGTTTGAATTAATAGTCTATATAGATGTTGATTGGGATAGAAAAATTAGTGATAGGAAAAGTACAAGAGGTGGAGATTTTTTCTTAGGAAAAACATTAGTCTCCTAGACTAGAAAGAAAATGAATTATATTTTATAGTCTATTGTTGAAGCTGGATATGTGACTACTACTATGAATTTCGCAAATGTGGTATGGATTAAACAACTACTCAAAGGGATGAAGTAAGAACTCAGTGAACCTATGATAATCTACTGTGATAATCCAAGTGTTATAAACATATCTAAGAGTCTAACCTTGCATAAAAATACAATGAACATTAAATTCAAGTATCATTACTTGAGAGAATTGGTTCAAGAAAAAGGAGTAGATAGTTGACATATTCATAAATTCTTTACCTAAGGATGTGTTAGAATATATATAATTCAACAATATAACCAAGAGGGGGGTGAATCAGTTATGAAATTATTCTCATAATTATCAACCTTTAAAAAAATTAATGATATGAGAAATATAATTAGAAACCATAACAAGATACTCATACACAATATCACCAGATATGTTAGCTAGGGAAACCTTTGATCAAAGGGAAAACCCCAATGGGGATGGTACCCACAAGATGATGTACTAATAGAAATGTTTCTTGTTAGAGGATGGAGCATGTTAAGAGTCTATAAATACATTTAGTACATATGTGTCCCTATTAGGAGATTCCAAACTTCTTAGGAGTTGTGAAAGATAGTTGGACCCACTACCCAAACAACTTCAAGGCAAGACTAATGAACCCATTGTTGAAATGATATTTGTATTATTCTTTGCAAAATAATAGAATTGTATTGTACTTCTCCTTTCTCTTTCTCTATCTTGCCAATCAAGCATTTTCTCCTTCTTATCTCAAAACTAGATCACAAAACTTGCATCCAATAATATCTTGGATTGCTTACACACATTTACTAATCACTCTGCTTCTTTTTGCACTTTAAACTTCACACTATGATCTCAACTTCATTTTAGAAATAAAGAAAAAATATTTCCTTTATACCATATCAATACAAGGAACAAAAAGTGTTTAGTTTCAGTTTAAATCTTGTCTCCTTTCTAAGTTGAGTTGTGATGTTTTATTGTCTTTGAACAAAGAGCCTAGATCATATTACAGTCCCTTAAGGTTGTATGTTGCTTCATCGTTGCTTGTAATTCAAGGAATTATATAAATGCTTCAGAGATACAACAGGGTTGCAGGTTTATTAAGGAGGATATTAGGTAAGAATGAGGTTTAGATTGAACATGGATATCCAATTTACAAGGTAAATGGATAGATCTGGAGTCTTGGCATATGATATGTGTCTAGGATATCTGAAATGCATGAAGGAGATTCATGAATTGCCCAATGGATGAGGCATTGATCTGTTATAGGATCATAATTTTTTTGTTCATACATGGTTTTCATCCACTTTCCCCGTCCACATAAAATCAAATCAAATTCAAATTGTATTTTCATTTTATGTTGAAGAACCTAAATGTGATGCCCTCATTTAGCTTATGAATATCCTAGATTTGTAATTTGCTATTATAGATCTATGTCATTACATGAGTTACTAGGAGACATAAGGGCTTTTATCTACTTTAATAGATTTAGGAATATGCTTTTTGCACTAGTACCATATTAATTGGATCTAAGGTTCACTAGCCTAGGTTTTGCAGAGCCTAAAGTGAAGAAGGGTCTAGCCTTATTGTTGGCCCGGTGTCTAAAATAGTATGTTGAAGATGGGAGTTAGATGCCCCTAGATGTACCATATTCTCATCAAGGTGATTGGAAATTGGTAACATTTTCAAACACCAATCGGAACATTATCTTTTGGAGTATCATCCAGCACTACATAATCATCTTCTTTCTTCTCATGTTGTTACAATAGATCTTTGTACAACACTTTCTCATTAAATATGACATCCCTGCTTATTACAATTTTATGATTTTCAAAATCCCAAAGGTTATAACCAAATTCATCAATGTCATATCCAACAAATACACATCTCTTTGACTTAGCTTCCAGCTTGGTTCTATTTTTATAATCTATATATGAGCAAATGCTTCACAACCAAAGGTTTTGAGAAAAGAATAACTCACTTTCTTACCAATCCATGCTTCCTTTAGAATACCACAACCCAATGGAGTAGAGGGACCTCTATAAATAAAATATATAGAAGTATTAACAACCTCTACCCAAATGTTTAAGGGCAACCCATCGCACAACTTTATGCTCCTTGCACACTCCATTATAGTCATATTCATGAATTCAACCACACCATTTTCCTATGGAGTCCTTGGAGCAATTTCCTATCTATGAATACCATTTGTGTAGAAATAATCTTCAAACTCATGAATATAATACTCACAACCTTTATCAGATTTGGGACATTTTAATTTCTTACCAGTCTCATTTTCAACCAAGCATTTCCATTTTTTAAAAGATTGAAATACATCAGATTCTATCTAAGGAAATAAACCTATATTTTTCTAGTTGCATCATCAATAAATGTAACATAAAAATGGGATCCAAAAAGGGAAGATACCTAAACAGGTTACCATACATTTGTATGCACAAGCTCTAATCTCTCACTTTTCTTTTCCTTCCCAATCTTTACAAGACTCACTCTCTTTTGTTTTCCATACACACAAATTTCATAGAAATCCATACTAACACATTTCAGACCTAGAAAAACTCTTTGAATGAAGTACCTTCATACCTTTCTCACTCATGTGCCTAAGTTTGTTATGCCACAGTGCTATATCAGAATCTACAACAACTATTTTTTCTCCCTACTCAACTACTGTAACTATTCTTGAACATTCATTTTTCTCTGAAACAATTAAAGTAGAATGAACAATATGACCTGTACAAACATATAAGGTGCCTACTTTCACACCTCTTTCCACTACAAGGGAACCTTTTGAAACCTTCCAATTTTTATCATTAAAAGTAACTATATAACCCTCATCACCAAGTTGCCCCACCAAAATTAAATTTGTACTCAACCTTGGAACATGTTTTACCTCACATAGTAGCCAATGATTTCCATTTTATAACTTAATCTTAACTTTTCCCTTTCTAACAATTTGATAGGGTTCATTATCCCCCAAATAAAAAGGTCCAAAATTCCCCTGGACATAATTAATGAAATAACCTCTATGAGGTGTAGCATGAAATGAAGCAGTAGAATCTAAAACCCATGAATATGAGGTGTAGCATGAAATAAAGCACTATAATTAAAAACCCATGAATCATCAATACTTTCTAAAGAAAGAGGAAAAACATCTTCTTCAAATTTGTTACTTACCACATTTGGCTCCTTGTCTCCATCTTTCTTTTCCCCTTCATTTTTCTTTTGAGTCCAACAATCTTTCTTCTTATGCCCTAGTTTCCCACAGTACTAGTACTCATTTGGTCCTCTCAATTGAGACCTCTTCCCTTTTGACTTTCCTCTTGATTTCCCATGATTTTGACAATTACTTCCTCTCTCAAATGTTCTACCTCAACTTTGTGCATTCAAAGCCCTTCTAGATATAGATCTGCCTGAGGTTTTCCTACAATTTTTCTCACTCAAAATAACATGGATCACATCATCATATTTTAGAGTAATAGCTCTAGAACTAGAATTACTCACAACCATTACCAAGCCAGTCCAACTTTCAAGCAAAGAAAACAAAGTCAAGAGAGCCCTAATTTCTTCATCAAAATTAATACCCACAGAAGGTAACTAATTAGTAATAGTATTAAACTCATTTAAATGATCTACAATAAATCCACCTTTTTCCATCTTCAAATTAAATAAATGCTTCATGAGAAATAGCTTGTTTGAAGCGAAGGGCTTTTCATACAATTTCACTAGGGTTTCCATCAATTCTTTTATCATCTTTTATTTTCTAATATTAAATGCCACTGATGGTTCTAGTCATAATCAAATTCTTCCAAGTTCTTTTCTATCTACAAGATCCCAATTTTCATTTTTCATAGATCCTCGTTTCTTAATTTTTCCTTCCTATGACTTCCATAAATCCTTCTGATAAACATAGAATTCCATTTGCATCTTCCATAACTAAAAGTTTTTCCCATTAAATTTGTCAACCCTTATCTTACCCTCATATTCTAGCACTCTCACTCAACCATGAGACTCTCCTATATAGGATAACTTAAAAAAAAATCTTACTCTAATACCACTTGTTAGGATTAAACCATAGACAAAAATAAGAATTACATGCAAATATAAATAATATTAAAAAATAATAGATCACACAAAAAAAAATGCAAGACACCAAGATTTAATGTGGTTCACCCAAATCCCTGGGCTATGCCCACTAAATGACAACTCCAATATTATTATGATGTAGTGATTACAACTTGATTACAATCTGTAATCCCTTATAGCTCAATACTACTGCAAGAAGCAATTTTTTGCATCATACCTTATGAAACAAAATCCCTAACCCTAAGCTCTTTTACATAATTAGTTTCTCTAATTTAGGGTTAAAATTAGTTACAATATATATGCCATAAATTGGTGAATAAATAATAGGCAATTGGCAATTTTTTTGCATCACACCTTATGAAACAATCTCTTACCCTAAGCCATGTACACAAGTATTTTTTTCACTTTAGGGTTAAAATTGGTTACAAGAATTTATAATGTACAATACTCCCTTGATTAGTCATCACAAACTAACATTTAGATTGCCACTTTTTTGCACACCATGATCTTGCACATACCCAAGATTCTTATATATACTCAAGGTAATTGAGTTATCATAGTAAATGATAATAGGTTCTCCAAGTCAATCCTAATATCTTTCAATATTTTCTTCATCCAAATAACTTGATCACAATTATTTTCTGCTACAACATACTCTTCCTTAGTTGTACTCTACGAAAAAAATCTTAACATTTCTCTTTTAGCCAAGAAACTAATCTTCATCCAAGAAAAAATTCTTCATCACTAGTTCTCTTTCTATCATCCATACTTCCTACCCAATTCACATCAATATAAGAACATAAAGTGAAATCACTTGATCTATCATAATCAACTCCATAGTCAGATGTTCCTTTCAAATATCTAAATATCCTCTTAAATGTTGCATAGTGATACTCCTTAGAATTAGCTTGAAGTCTAGCTAAAATTCCAACAACATTTTCTATATGTAGTGTAGCATGAGTTAGATATTGTAAACCTCCAATCATGGATCTATGCTTCTTCTTCTCAACTATAGGTGTCTCATCCTTGCTGAATAACTTGTGACTAGTTATCATAGGTATACCAATAGGAACTTTCCAAGACAAATCTCTTCAACAAATCTTTCAAGTACTTCTCTCATGAAATGAAAATATAATCATTTTTGTGCACAATTTGCAATCCTAGGAAAAACTTCATTTCTCCTATCATTCTCATTTCAAAATCATTCTTTATTTCTTCAAAAAACTTATCATTTTCCTCATCATTACCTCCAAATATTATGTCATCAAAAAATATTATTATTATCAACAAACCATTATCAATTTCTTTTAAATACAAGTTACTTCCTACCAAACCTTTAGCAAATTCAAGTTTTTTCAAATAGTTGTCCAATGTTACATACTTGGTTCTAGGTGTTTGCTTCATTAATCCATATAGAGCTTTCTTTAGTCTACACACCATATCTTTGTCTTTTGTTAGAGGGAAACCTTCAGGCTACCCAATGCATATCTCTTCTTCAAGTTTACTATTCAGGAAAATTGATTTAACATCCATATGATAAACCTTGAAATTCTTATTTGATGTATAGACTAGGAACATTCTTTTTTCTTCCATTCTAGCTACATGGGCATACATCTCCCCATAATTAATGCCTTTTGAATATCCATTTGATTTCTATAATATTATTTTCTTTAGGTCTAGTAACTAACTACCATGTATCATTCTTCATAATCTAATCTAATTCTTCCTTCATCTCTTTAATCCAATGATCATCTTTGCATGGTTCATTTGCACTCTTAGGTTCTCCTTGAGAAATTGGACATAATTCCTCATTTACTATGTTCCTTGTCATCACATCTTTATCTTTTCTAACAATTATCTTCTTAGAATGGTGATTTTTTGTTATATTCTTGTTAGAGGTAGGAGTTGACATCTCAAGTCTTATCTCATCTCTAGGTTCAGATCTTTCTCTTTATTACTCAACAATTTGCACATCATTCTACAGATCATTGTTAGTCTCAAACAAAACATTACATTTCATCAAAAAAAATCATAATTATCTTCTTCTTCATCAGAATTGTAATCTAACATATTTTCATAAGTACCAAAATTTTCATCAATCTTTACATTTTTACACTCAACTATTGTCTTAGTTCTAAAATTCAAACTTATCCATTCCTTCCTTTTCAATGAATAGCCAAGAAACATACCATCATCACTTCTTCGATCAAACTTACCAATATCATCATTTCTCTTAATATAACAATTGGTTCAAAATATTATAAACTACTTAGCTGATGGTAGATGACCAAACCATAGTTCATAAGCTCTCTTTGTCATACCTTTCTTGATCTATCCTTATTTCATAGTGTTCACTATCTTATTGACTGCTTCTCTCAAAAATTTCTTAGAAACACCATTCTCAAACAATATTTCTATAGCTGCCTCTACTACTCATCTATTTCTTTTTTCAGCAATTTGATTTTCTTCACAAAACATGTTAAACTCTTTAGAGGTGAATTCTCCTCCTCTATCTAATGTCAAATATTTTATCTTAACAATAGATTCATTCTCAACACTATTCTTAAATATCTAAAATTTTCAAAAGCTTTAGGCTTATCTTTAATAAATGCTACCCACATCATTCTAGTGAAATCATGAAATTCCTTTCACCATAGAATCCTCTTGTTCTTGATCAACTACTTAGATCTTTTTGGATAATCTCCACCTTATATGGGGTTGTGAAATTTTTTTAGAAATAGATAATACCAAGAGGGGGAGTGAATCAGTAGTCTACAAACTTTTTCCCTCAACTGAATATTGTTAATTACTTTATAACTTCCACATGAAACTAAACCAACAATGACAAACAATAAATAAAACCGTACACATAGAGAACTCATAACATCATTATCTATTAATTGGGGAAACCTTGGCCAAAAGAAAACCACAGTGGAGATGATACCCACAAGATGATTCACTAAAGAAAAGGATCCTATTAAGGATATTGACCCTATTAGGAGTCTATGAAGTACATATACTATCTTGAGTCCTTGTTATAGTTGTGCACTTTTTTAGTAGCCTCAACCCTATTGAGAGTTTCTTCAACCCTATTAGGAGTTGGTAGATCAAATACAATGTATACAAGAAACTACCCTAACATGCAATTATACAATTCAATTCTTCATAAGAATAGGTATAAATACAATACTTTCTCCATATTGTAATTCATAATTGCTCTAATTATTTATCAGATTTTGCATTACATAGTTCACATATTAGCTCATCAACTTCACATCTATCACAAATATCACATAGATCACTCACTTAATCAAGCATAAGATAAGATCTCTACTTATAATTTGCAAATTAGTAAATCTCTTCTCTGTTGACTTTCATGTCTTCACATGCTTGATATAATATAAAATAACTTATGGAATAATATCCACAAAGTCAGCTCATCATGACTTAGTAATTATTTTGTTACCAAAATAATTCCTTAAGTCATATAACTAAATTCTCTGATATGCTTTGTTTTTCTCTATTAAATACCTGTACTAGTATTTCAATGGTAACTCATGTCATACTGTTAGTACAAATTTGTACATTGGCATACATCATCATGGCATTTTCATAAAGCTTTCCTCAACTATGCATAAGATGATTTGAAGTGTGTCATCCATACACATTGCATATGTATGTGTGTTGTTATAAACTATCTAAAACTTAGATAATTTTCTAACTATAAATGCATAAATGAAATGTTGAACACATGTTGCCATAAATGGAAGCTATCAAGACATCTATCTTTAAGCATATTGCCAAAAATATCCCCATTTGGAATCAATGGAAATATTTTGAAAAATTGGCTACTTCCCCAAAATGATGTGTGGTTATGGAACAAGAGGTTATGTCATATTAATTTTGATAACTTAGTTAGTATTAGTGACATGAAAAGAGTCAAAGGTAATCCAAAATTGAAGAAACCTAATAATATGATTTGCAAACAATGTTAGTTAGGCAAGATGACAAAATATAATTTTAAAATTAAGACTCATACCTCAAAAGAAATTTTAGAATTAGTTCATGACAAGTGCATTATCCTAATTTTTTATGATAATTCTAGGATGATGATAGTTATGTTTTTGGAACAAAAATTTGATTATTTTGAAATGTTTAAGTGGTACTTGGAAAGATTTAAAAAGGAGATTGGTAGAAGCTTGAAATGTCTAAGATTTGACAAAAGTGGAGTGTTTACATGAAATGAGTTTTAGATATTGTACAATAATAGAGATGTTAGGAGATAAACATTTGCACCTAGGACCCTCCACAAAATGGGGTTGCTGAAAGGAGGAACATATCACTAATGGACTATGCTAGAACATTGATGGTTATTCCACAAGAAGTAATGCTTGTAAGTGTTTAAATACTAACACTAAAAAAGTTGTGGAAAGTGTAAATCAATATACAAAGGTACATGAAGATGAACCTAAGAAGGAACCTGAAGAGTAAATAACTTTTGTGCACTACTATGAAGACATGAATGCTAAAGAAACTGAGAATCAAATTTTAAATCAACAACAAGTATCAATGACTGTTGAGTCACATACAATGGATATTGAGTTGCACTCAGTAACCAAGCTATCTTTAGGACCTGAGTTACAATTTGAAGCCAAGGTACATTCTGATACTGAGATTAGTTTGCATTAAAGGAATGTCAAGTTACTTGATAGAGAAGTACACAATGACTCTAAGATTGAACTAAATGAGAGTTCTATTGTTGAAGGAAGAAGAACAAAGGCAAGACTATCAAAGTATGTAAGAAGACATCACCCTACTAAAAAAATCATTGGAAATAATAAGATAGACCAATGACTTGGAATAGGTTAAGAAATGAAACATGGTTGTTAAGCATGTATGAACCTAAGTTAGTGAAGTAGGAATTGGAGAATGATATCTATAATCAAGCCATGAAAGAAGAAATTGATCAGATTGAGAAGAACAAAACTTGGACATGGGTACCCAAACCAAAGAGAAAGAATGCTATCGGAACCAAGTGGGTATTCAGAAATAAGGTAGATGCAAATGGTAAAGTGACATGGAATAAGGCAAGATGAAATTGCAAACGATATGCATAAGAAGAGGGAATTAAGTATGGAGAGACATTTTCCCCTGTTACAAGATTGGAAGGAGCGATAACTCTACTTTCTTACTCTACATACAAAGGTTTCAAAGTTTATCAAATGTATGTGAAGTCAACATTTCTGAATGGCATATTAGAAGAAGAGGTTTACATTGAACAACTTAAGGGATTTTTTTATCCAAATAAAAGGAACATGGTAAGTAGATTATGTAAAGCTTTATATGGTTTAAAGAAAGCTCCAAGAGCATGGTATGAAAGACTATCTAATTAACTTGTGAAGATTTATTTTGAGAAGAATGATTACAACAACAACTTATACTTGAAGATTGAAAGAGTTAAAGGAATTTTACTAGCTGAAATATTTGTTGATGATATCATATTTACAGGATGAAATGCATTGTGTATTATATTTACAAATGAAATGAAGAAATATTTTGAGATGTCTATGTTTGGTGAGATAAAGTTTTTTGTTGGATTGAAAGTATATCAGATGAAGTATGGTATTTGCATTACTCAATCCAAGTATGTAAAAGAAATCTTGAAAACATTTTTTCATAGAGGATTCCAAACTAGTTAGTACCCCTGTGGTCACAAGACATAAACTAAAAATGACTCATGATTCCACTAAAGTGAATCAAACATTATACATTTCTATGATTGGCAAGTTATAACATGTAGTGCATAGCAAACTGATATTGCACTAGTTGTTGGCATTGTTGCAAGATTTTTTGAAAATCCTAAGGAGAATCATTTGATGGATATTAAAAGAATTATAAGGTATAATAGAAGATTGTGGTCTATACTAAAAGAAGAATGATAAATTTGAACTAAGAGCCTATATAGATGTTGATTGGGCAGAGAGTGTTGATGATAGAAAAAGTATAAGTGGTGGAGCATTTTTCTTGGGAAAAAGATTAGTCTTATTGACTAGTAAGAAACAAAATTGTATATCTCAATCTACTATTGAAGCGAAATATGTGGTTGCTATAGTGAATTGTAAAAATGTGGTATGGATCAAATAACTACTCAAAGGAATGAAGCAAATAATTAATGAATTTGTGGTACTTTACTATGACAACACAGGTGATATAAACATATCTAAGAATATTATGATGCATAAAAAGGCCAAAAACTTTGCGATCAAGTATCATTACTTGAGAGAGTTGGTTCAAGACAAAAAAGTGAGAATTGAATATGTGAATACAATAGAACAATTAGTTGATATATTCACAAGGGCTTTACTTAATTATGCAAATGAATATCTTAGAGGTAAGCTAGAGGTGATACCCCTATCCAATACTACTTAAGATGCAAGAGTAGCACCCTGCATTAACCAAGTTGAATGTTGCACTTTAACATTTCATGTAGTGGATTTTACAATAGGATCTTCCTATAGTAATAAAAGAGTTGAATCGGAAGATTTAACGTCACATGCAAGGTGACAGAGGAGGAACCTCAATTGATTATATCTGCATGAATATATGACAAGTCTTTGGCATTGTTGTCAAAGAGGTAGATAGACACTGATAAATAAATAAAATTTGGAGATAATTTCTTAAAGAAGGATATTGATACTAAGAAATTAGAAGGAGGGAGATATAAGAAAAAGAGGTAGATATAGTGAGTGATGTACCTAAAACCTAAAGAATGTATTGAGGAAGATGTCAGAGAGATCAGATATGAAAGAGGTGCACATATTGATAAAGGGATAAATTTCAAAGGTATTGGTTTGCCATCAATGCCAAAGAGGGAAATTGCTGAAAATAAATTGTTTTGAAGTATGGAACCTATCATGCAATGATCATTATTTTGTCAATGATGTCAAACCTACTACTTCTTGGTGAGACAATTTATTTTTGGTCTGAATTTTATAATTTCTTTGATTGATGAAGAGGATTTGAAAAGAAAAGATAACAAGAGCACCTAGAGAAAGGTTGAGTTATATAGTATATAAAAGGAACACTAAGACCAAGTAGTACATGGATGATATGATATATTATTTATCTACTTAAGTCTAAAATGTATGGTTACTTAATCTAAGAAAAGAAGAAGTTTCTGCTAAGCATAACTGAGCATATAGTGTGAGCTGAGAAATTTCACTGCTAGCCAAGTAGGAATTAGTACATGTCAAGCATCATAAAAATCTATATGTGTTGAGCATCAGTAAAATAATATAAGTGTCAAGAATTAGTAAAATAATAGTAGTGGCCAAGGAAGGAAAACGTAGTATATGTCAAGCAACATAATATTGGCTAAGTATTAGAAGACTTAATTCTAAGTTTACAATGTGGATGCCAAGTGAAACTAAAATGTGTTAAATGAAAGATTTTGTGAATCTGCTCTAACAAAATTGATTTCTTGAATTATGTAAAGCATGTGGAAGGTAATCTTGATGAGCTAGAGGTACAAAATTCAAGGTAAAACATTTTGTGGTGAATTTAAAGAGGATTGGAGATGAAGTTCTTAGAAGGCAATAAAATGAAAAGTGGGTAGATTCATTGAATCCTACCTAACCCTAAAATGGATTGTAGTTAAACAAAGAAAGACATAATTTCTCTTTATAAGAGGATACTAGGCCAGAAGTAACAATTGGCATTCATAGAAGAGTGGCTAAATAGAAGAGTCTATAATTGGTATGCAAAGTAAGAAGGCTTAAGGGGATAAATTATTGAAGGGTGAATAAGTTGTTAGAGACAAAGAGGATGAATGCCAAGTATAATCAAGGACTAAACTAGAGATCTGTAATTTGCAAGTGAGTTTTATTTTGTTATCAGATCAATTCTTGATGTTATTTTCTAATCATTATATTCTAATCTAGATAAATCCTTTGGATTATGTCATGCCCAAACCTACAAGGGCAAAAACACACACACAAATTTTTTTTTTTTGAGAAGTTAATAATTAAAGATACTCTAAATATTAAGTTACCAATAATTTAAAGCTAATCCATAATTAACATTACAACTAAAACTTAACACATGAATTAACACTATAAACAAGATAATAAATAAGCATAAACACTAATATCTAACGATCTCCACCCATTTTATTAATCTATCATACTTAAACCTAATATGAAAAACATCTTTTAAATCAAAACTAAAATAAAGTAATTCAATATAGTTAAATAAATAAAAACGCAAATCAACAACAATATTCCATTTAATTTAAATCTATCTCATTCTATTTTATATTAGTCAAATCGATAATCAAATATCATAAATATTATAACCCAATAAAGTGTTAATCTTAATTTTCTTAGTTAATCAATCATACATTTAACTATAACTAATAGTCATCAAAACTTAATTTACATAGTTATGATAAAATTATAAACAATCAATATTATCATTTCTCGCAAACTTCAAATCTAAATCTTTTGACACTAAACCAATAAAAGAACGTACTAAATAAATTAATATTTATCGACTCATCACTTGCCAGACTTAGTAATACATCTACCAACTATTTTATCATTACCTAATTTATACCAAGATTGCATGAATGAATTTTAATTTAGAACATACTAAGACACTAATATCAATAATAAAATTAAATGTTATAATTGTGAATCTTACCTAGTCATATATTTAATTAACTAACAAGTAATGAATTTAACTTAAAACTTACTAACTAAATCTAAAATTGGAAGAATTGAGAAACTAACTAACTAACTGAACTAAATCTAAAGTAACATCTAACACAAACTTATTTTTATATCATAAAGGATAATAATTAAATAAACTAATTTATACTAAATAAACCAACACTAACTATACAACTTTGTAACATACTAATTTAATCACTTACTTAAATTAATACAAAACTCTAAATTAATTAAATTAATATCTAACTACACTTACTTTAAAACTAAATTAATTTACATGACAAATATAAACAACCTTATATGAAAGTAACAATAAACTAAAAACTAATAAAAAAATAAAACTAACATACATAACACAACTAAACTTAACACTAATACTAAAACAAATTAATTAAACAATAAAACTAAAGCAACTAATCTAACCTACCTACTAACTACCCTAGCAACTAACCATCAAACCTACTACCCTACTACTATCTTACCCCCATCCCTAAGTTTCCCTTCCACCTAAGACCCTACAACCCCTACACCTCCTCTCTTCCCCAAGCCACCCTAGGCCTACGCGTTGTCCCACACAGCTGGCCTGTGAGTTGTTTCCCAAGCAAAAAAAAATGCAATCTTTAAAACCAATTCCATGCCAAGCTGTGAGTGCTTAAAAAAAAGAGAAGAAAATTAGGTGAGATGGGATGGGGGGGAATAGGTGACGTCACCCTCCCATCACCATTCACTTGCAAAAACTTTAAAAACTTCCCACCATGTTGAGCGCCCATTAAGGAAAGAAGATGGGATGGGACATGGGGGGGCAGGGTGACATCACCCCCCCCCCCCCCCCTGCAAATTGTTGACTTGCCAAGAAACTTTTTAAAACTAAAACCTTATTAAAATGCATAACAAGACTGACGTGCAAGGGGAAGGATAATGCAATAAAGACAATAAAGTTTTATAGGTAATCTAGGATATTTAGAACATTAGATATTTGTATTATTTATTTTTTTTAAATTATTCATATTCATTTTTATTGATTATTTATTTTGAAATTAAATTTGAAACAAGGAATCAAAAGGGAATATTCTCTATTCTAAAAAACCATTTAATTCTTTCTTCCATGCGAATTCCAGAGAGCATTTTGCTCTTGGGGGAAAATTTTTGAAGCTTTATTTTTCTAAGTATGGATTTTTTTAGCAATGTATATATATATATATATATATATATATATATATTTTGATAGATTTAAAACATAAGTTTAAACATTGTGACACCATAATTATTTGTTCTCTATATAACTTGGATTGCAATAATTCGTTCTTTATCACAAATTTCCTTATAAAGCAAACCTATAAGGACTTGTAATAACCTTAACATAATTATCATTTTGAACATATAAGGAGAATACAAGGGACTTGAAAATTTGCTCAATTAAACCATCATCAAAACTTCTTATTCCTGATGTGCATCCATCTAATGAAATTACGATTAAATCACAAGACAAGCAATTATACTCAATCACCAATTTTATTGGGAAACCTGATTCAAGGGCTCAGCCGGGAAAGAATCAGCAAGAAAACCCGGCTTTGTTGCCAATCCAACAAAGTTTGAAAATACAATTACATAGGATTTCAATCCTGAATTACATCACTTAAATTAAATTTCCTTCTTGACCCTCATCAAGGGTTCCATATCAAATTCTGCAACACATTACTACGAACCAAGGAGGAAACAAATATCTGATCGGGTTACAACCAAGCATAACCAAGAGACAATCAAACAAGCATAATCATACATGGTTTACACAATAAGATTAACAATGAATCAAAACTAGGGGAAGGTGGATTCTTCCAACCAGGAGAAGTCAAGCACAACACCAAACAGATGCCCAATCGGGGCTATATACCAAGAACTTCTGTTCTTCCATTTCAACATACCATCATCATACAAGGTTTGTGCTAACAGGTAGGGGCCCATAACACCCTACCCTTTCTCCCTCTTTTCATCCTGAGAAGAGACTCTACACTGGTTGGAGTCTGACTAAACAGACCTTTCCCAAAATTGGTCACTTCTGCCCTCTCCAAGGGTGAGTAATACCAAAACACCCATACAAGAAAAATCTCAAAATTTCAAGAAAGGAAAACATCCAAAAATAACATGGTTTTCAAAGCTTCCCAGCATACCCACAAACATACAATCATTGAAACAACAACAAGGTAGCATAAGCATGAAACAAGAATAAAATTTAAACAAGGGAGATGAGAAATCCAACCTTCACAAGGAGGTAATGGAAATGAACAAGTTTGAGTAGAGTTTCCCTTTTTTCTTCCTTCAATCTTCAAGAATTCCTCCCTAAATGTAGAGATTGGGTAACCACCTCCACAAGACCAAGAAGGGCCTCTAAATAGGCCTCCAACTCAACCACCAAAAGGGGCAATAACTATTTCCACCCACTAGCAATTCTAGAAACTCCCAACTCCACCTACACTATGGTTAAACCCTAAGTGAAGATGAGGTGAGGTAACTCAAGATAGCCATGGTCAATTTTCGCACAAAAGCAAAAAGAGACTTTTTGAGTGACCTCAAAAGTCAAAAAAAGGGGCATAGGGGTTGGAAAAGACCCCTAACCCATACCCATACCCTTTGGGTATAATAATATCAAGTTTTAAGCCTTAGGAAAGAGGTTTAGAGCCAAATAAAATCTAGGAATAAAATAGGACCAACAACTACTCTAACTTTGCAAATTAAGCGCTAATCCAGATTAGGGATGACTAAACTTGATTAACAATCAAATTAGCAAACTGACACTCATTTAAACCAAGGTCCAAAGGGTACACAACTAACCCTAATCAGCACGCTGAAGAGCATACACAATTCATGAGTGTCAAGCGATATTAACAGAACATAATTATGAGACATTCACATTTACTGAACACGGAAAGATACATTCATACATCTCACAATACAATACTTGAATTACAATAGCAAGGTTTCCAAATTTAGCACATGGAGATTAGTTTTGTTCCTCCGTCAGTTTCCTTGACTAAAATATCTGCACACTCATTGCACACATCAGTAGTCCCAAAAATCACATGTACACATAGACGTATCAATAATTCTCATAAATTGAAACATACATTAATAAGGGTTTCTTCATCCTAGTTAATTCTTAACCATTTAAAAACTCTTAAATAAATGTATCAATCCTACATTTACTGATTTCCTCAGCGTACATATACCTAACACCTTAAATGATGAACATCAAATATCTAGAAGTAACATCACATAGCATGAAATAATATAATATGTTCAAGTATCTGATAATGTCTCGACATCTCGAGTTGTGAGTATCAAAAAGATAAAGTAACAACTAAGGCCATGAGGGGTCAGGGCGAGGCCTCATAGATTAGGTTGACCTAACTATCATTTGTAGATCCTTTAACCAGGTGACATTCTAATGGAATTCTCTAAAGTCCCCTAACAAGGCTCACTCTAAACAGGGTGATTGAAATCCTTTAACCAGGTCACATTTAATAGTGTGCATTGTAACATTTAACAAGGTTGGCCTTTCATAGGGAATCACTTCAGAATAGTGAGAATTGGTAGCATGTTACTAGTGGTTTTTCCCAAATTGAGTTTCCATGTAAAATTCTTATGTCAAAATGTGGGAATGAGTTTGTCATGTTTTATATTTATATTCTTGCAAAGTTATTTTGACCTATGACAACAATATGAAAATGTTCAAGGTATTGGATGATCTAATGGAATCATTTAGGATATGGGTATATGGATATGAATTTTTTGAGTGTTGAAATTTTTTATTTGTACATTTTTACCTTGGATAACTAATGTGCCCCCCTCTTAGTTATTGTAATCATTCCAACACAAAGGTGTTCCTTGAATACTAAACAAGGAAGACCGCCACAAGTTATGCTAGTTAATAGAGAGAAACCATCTCTAAACTCATCTTGAGCCTAGCAAAGTCAAGTCTTGATGTTTTCCAAGGCCTTAAAAATGTTCTTAGCAATGAAGGTTCCCTAGATTTTAACAAGTTGTAGAGTAACTAGAAGGGTTTGAAAACGCATCCCCTTCTAGGCATGCCAATTGACTGGGAATCCTGAAGAAATACAATGTTGTAAGATAATTTTCTAGGCCTTATTACTAGTGAGGGCACAAATGACCCACTTAGCACAAAGGGAAACACCCTACATCTGGGTAGATAGCAGAAGTCCCAAATCACTCTATGAAAGTCATAAGAAAAAAATTATCAAGATTGAGATAGGAGGCATTTGAAGGTTCCTAGTAGGAGGAATAGTAAACATGACTCATAGCCAATACTTTGGAGAAAATATGAAATCTACTAGCAAAGGAAAAAGGATTAGTAATCTAGTATTCTAACTTCTACTCAATCCTGACTAGGAAAATATTCTAGAACTCCATGGGGGGATTGAAAGGAAAAGGGTATGCCAATAAAGGGAAACAAAATTCTATGTTGAATTGATTGCCATAGATACTAATCAAGACATAATGACCCTTGGAGGAAGGACTATGGCCCATATTAAAGAGTTTTGTGCTAATAAATAGACAAGAAAAAGGCCAAACAAAATGTGTCTTGGCACTACAAGGAATTTGAAATTTTTTCCTCCTTCTCAATGATAGTGAGAAAGTAATCATTGGAAAAGTGATTGTTAATCAGTTTCTTATAATAATTTGGGAGAGTAATGCCATGTACCTTACTAATAGAAATTGCATTAGCAAGTAGGCATCTAAACCACTTAGCAACCAACACATAGGAGTAGTTGTGAGTGGATACCCTTGGCGAATAGCTATGAAGATCCCAAGGGCCTAAAATTTCTACCCATTAATGGTGATGCACATGGAGGCATCCCCAAAAGAATTTGAATTGATTGTAACAAGATTGGGCCAAATTCCAATGCCTGCAACATAGCTAGAATGAAAGGTCATTCAATGTGATCATAGGCTTTAGAAAAATCAACTTTTAGGAATAGGGCCTATTGTTTAGACTAACCAGCCCATTCTATACCCTCCCAAACTACAATCATATTATCTAGAATATATGTAGACTTAATGAAGCCAATCTTCTTAGAAAGCACCAGAAGATGTCAAAATTTGAGGGGAGGGCTTTGGCAATAATTTTGTAGGATACATTCAATAAAGTGATGGCCCACCAATTAAAAATATCCTCTGGGTCACTAGATTTAGGTATGAATTTTATATTTAGTTTCTTAAGTATGCTTCCTAATGTTTGAGAATGAAAAGCTTTAAGATAGACATTTTGCAAGTTGGGGCCAATAGCATCCCAAAAGGTCTTATGAAATGGACAAGGGGAGCCATCACACCCAAAAGCTTTATCATCTTCCATAGAAAACACAACTTGTTTAAGATCACCAAGCGTAAGAATTTTCACACAAAAAAATGTGCTACTCAGATGTGCAACCCTATTATGGATAACATAAATGCAAGTTTGTAATGCTTACTCTTGTGTAGTGGAATTTTCCTATGTAGTGAAAACCTAATGATAATGGTGTACAAAATGTTGAAGAATATTAGGAAGCTCACACAAAGTGTGTTGACCTTGCTTGATTCTCTATATTAAAGGGGTGTATGGTCAAAGCTTCCAAAGTGGTATAAATATCTTTAGTGGAAACCTCATAGGATCTACAGTGGTACTTTTCTAGCTATCTATTATAAATGGAAATAAACCTCCTAGTACACATGATAAAATCATTCCTCCAAAGATGTGTGTAGCAATTAGTTTCTATATTTCAAATATGAAATATTTGGGTAGAGGTGGGAGCATGATCCAAAAGAGAGGCGTTGAAAAAAGGTTTTTTCTTAAAAGTATGTGGCTGAGTTATTTCTATATAATGGAAAACTAGATGCAACAACGGTTTGATAAAGTCACATCAAACAAGGGAGTGATAGGTAATTCTCTATCTTCAAAGAAAGAGAAGAATGATTGTACCATGATAATGACATGATATGGCCTTTTAAAAACCCTATCAAAGCTATCTTGAAAACTAGACCAAGTATACAAAACCTCAGAAGGATGGTGTAAGTTAGCATTGGGACTGAAAAGGCCAATTTATTGCCCATGTAATACCAACCTTCTCTTTCACTAGTGGTCCATCAAAAAGAAAATATAAATTTATTTTTGAAGATGGCTTAACCATGTTAAAATCTCCACACAAAATCTAAGTGGCAAGTGGCAGATGATCTATCATCCAATTCCATAGTTGAGAGTGTTCCACTGCATCATTGGGAGCATAAATATTAACCATATCAAAGAAATGATTCTAAAAAGACAACAAAAGCCACACTATTCTTTGGATGGGATCTACTTTGTGTATAAACATGAACTCATGTATAATTATAATTTGTAAAAATAATCTAATGAATCTTTTTAATAAGATTCTTGATTATAATCATTATCGCCACTTTTCATAGCTTACTAAATCATTCATATTCCATATAATCTATGATTGTGCCTAGTTTATAGCTACCTCATTGTACAAAGCTATAAAAATGATTGCTAAAGAGAAGACATGCATGATTTTTTATAGATGTTTATCGAGTATAATTTCAACTAAAAACATGCTTTTTTCTTCCTTATAAAATTTTAAACTTGAAAATTAGGTGGATATCATTTTCCTATCCAAAATAGTTAGGCATATAGATTGGAAAAAATATATCATATTGAGACACAATTTTAGACTAAATTTTCTATGGGAGAAACAAAACTAAAATGTACATTGTGAACAATATTATTTGTAATATTTTCATTAAGCATGAATTTTCTTCAGTGACTTGTATACTTTCAAAGAAAACATAATTAGTTTTGTAAACTTTTCATTAAGAAATTTTCAATTGTCTTTGGCAGGAGCTTAGTTGCCCTGCAACCCTTGTTATGATATGTGTTCATTTTCATTAAAGAAAAATGTTTCTTTTCTATTTTTCTTTATTTAATTTTTGTCTAATATTTAAATCTTCAATATTAGCATTATATTTTGTAGCATTTTTATTTGTTAACGATGTTATTCATGTAATTTGCAATTATTGACAAATTTTAACCATTGTAGAAAATTGACATCTACCATAATACATCTAATGAATTTAGAACGTCAATATGTTTTTCTCCATATTATGGTTGAAAGATTACAAAAAATTATTTACAACCTATCAAGTATTAATAATCTATATTGATATTACTAAAGATGACGTATATATCTAGATCGATTCCATGCATGGACCAAGAATCATAATCAATGTGCATATGTGTCTCGTTATGGGTCTAAATATCATATGTATTATTACTCTACACTAATAAAGATAGATATATAATATTAAAGAAATGACGTATACCATATTCACATTGCCACCATTAGGATTTAACATATTCCTATATAATCAAATCGATCACTACACCACCTACTCAATGCATAATAAGATTCAAGCTATTCTAAAATTCATCAATTAACATATATAACTTGCATTTTAATTATAAAATCTTACAATACTTTACATAAATATCTATTATATGAAGTTTAATCATATAATGAAGCAATAAGGGAATTAGAATAGTAACTTTCATAAAAACATTAAAGCTAAAAAAATATGTAAGATTAGTTCTAGATGTAAAAAATATAACATATTTAGTAAAACTAAAATAGAAATTCAACAAGAAAACAATACATCAAGTTATAGCAGAAAAAAAACATACAAATATTTCAATTGTGCATCTGTAAAAGATAAATTTAAAAAAATCATTTTTTCAATATGATTAAAAGTTACATTATAATATTATTTTTCAAACTATGAATAAGAAAAAATAGCAATCATAGTATTTATGTTCCAAAAAAATTCACCTTCATCATAAAAAAGAATAGCCATTGTTTCCTCTTATTTTGTATCAAATCTAAGAGTGTCACAAATCGCTATTATAATATTTTATGCTATAAATTATATTATTTTCTTTCAATTTCTTTGAAAGATCTATAATTTTATCTTTTTCTAAAGATGGTCTTGAAATAATTTCTTCATTTTTCTTTCATTCTATAAGTTTTAAAATCACTATAATAACTAAATTGATATTATATGAAAAAAAAAAAGTATAACTTGTCTCATTCCATTTGATAATTGTTAAAATAAAACTATAGAAGTCTGCAATATTTTAATTTGGTGAGATTTTAAAATAATCTAATATTCACAGATGCTCATTCGCTCTTGAAGTATGCGAACTCCTGTATACCTGTAAATATATCACATTGAATTTTGTTTTAGTATTATCTTTTATTATTGAAAGAAAATATGTATAATATAAAATATGAAAGAAACATATACCTTCCAAGCATCATAGTAGTGGCTTGTGGATTGGTCCCAGGGCTATCCTTAAAAATTGAATTGTCCACAACCCTTAGATTATCAAGACCTTTCACGTGAAATGTTTTGTCAATCACATAATCAAGTTCACACCCTCCATGGTAGTGCCAAAATGTCATTGCAGTATCTTTGCAATATTTTTCCAAAGCATCATCTTGTAATTCATTTTTTGGTAATTTTGACCCTATGAAATGAAGTATTTTTGAGTTTCCATTACCACTAAATGTAAACTCTTGAATAGAATTTGTCATGGTAAGATTTGAGAGTGCATTTATTGCAAGAATACACTTTTGCAAATCAAAAGGATGAGAAAAGTGGTTATATTTTACGTAAGGGTTATCTTGGGGATTTTTACTTCTTAATCGAAGTTCTCCTCTTGATATTGGAAAAGCCACCTTACTAAAAATGCCTCCTATATATTGATTTTCAATGTTATTTTTTGGTTGGAAAAGGCTAATTGCCTCAATGATAACTTGGGAATTGTCTATTATAGCCACTACTTGTGCTTGTTCAAATCCAAGTGGTTCAGGAGACTCTAGAATAATGGTTGTGCGTGGTGGATCTTGAATCCTTTTTCCTACTGAATTTAGGTCTAATAATACACTAATATTTAATTCATTAAGTTGTTCTGAGGGTCCAATTCCACTTAATAAGAGAAGTTGGGGGCTACCTAAGCTTCCTGCACACAAAACTACATCACTCCATTGGGATAATTGATTTACAAATACTTGATATAAGAGATCATCAGTGCTAGTTATAACCTCAACACCATTAGCCTTCAACATTCCTGCAATATAATTTTTATACAAAATGCAATTAAAACTAAAACTATAATATTCTTATACTATGCATTTCATTTAACTATAAAAACTATAAATATAGATTATAAGAAAAATATATAAACATCAAAAGTATATTTTGTAAATTATTTTAGCACTGATATTTTCACTAGTTTAGTGTATATAAGATGTAATAAAATAGAACATATCAATAAAAACAAATTTTTAATCCATGAGAATTAAATTGATTTATCTATACTATTATTGTTCATCACTATATAACGATATAAAATTACAATAAACCAAAGAAAGCACTTCTAACAAATTTTAAATGAAATTAAAATATAACAATTTTGAACTATAAACATATATTTACACCAATAGGCACTCTACAATGTTAACAAGGAGTAACAAGTCATGACTATGTGCATGTAAGAATCTATATTATCCTAAGTTTAATAGTTATTTATGTGTTAAATGATTAATATTATCCAGAAATATAATAGTAAATATGTTATATAGATTTACTCCTTAATAAATAATTTTTATTTTAATAAAATTGCATTGGAAATGAATATTATGCATAAGTAAAATAGTCAGAATTATATACTGAATTTGGGGATAACTTTTTATGTCAGATAATATTTCTTTAACAAATGTATTAAGGATCTAAAAATTATAACACATGTCCTAGATAAAACATGAAAAATCTTAATTCAAATTTTAATCTCACTCAATTGTTTTTAATATATGTTTAAATGTCTTTAATATTTTAATGTTAATTGATTGTTAGTGGATGGTTAGGTGTCTAATATGTGTGAAATGCCTTTTGGTTGTTAGTGTTAAAAGGTTTGCACCTTAGTTTCACTATTTTTATTATCAAAAGTATGGTTAGCAATAAATATATGATGAAATTGTTAGAATACTTAAGAGCCACTTATATTCTCCTAAAAGTGAATTACATGATTTTACATCTTATAAATTATGTTAAATTTATTTTACTTTCTCCAAAGAAATTTTCTTTGTCTTCTTCATGTATATATGCACATTATTTTGTTTAGAACTTTTCTATTTAACGTAAAGAAGGTTTTTAGGAGGGTTCAAAATATTTTACAATTTATTTTATAGTAACATTAGATTTTAGTGATCTATTATTAGACCATCAATGTAAAGTTATCAAACATATTAAAAAAATGCAGGAAATAGATAGAGAAAGGGGTATTTTTCAAGATTCTTCAAAATGCATAAACCATCAAGTCTTTTAGAACACCTTAATAATTTGAGTATGATCTTGAGGGTTAGAATGGCTATATTTCTTTCTAGAAGAACCTTTCTTTTAGGAAGTAAAATTACTTCCATTTTGACTATCCTCTAAAATATTTGCATTATACTTCATATCATTGTTGCTATCAAAAGTGTCTCCTTCACTATTAGAGCCTTTTTTACATGTTGATATTGTAAGGTTATTGAATTTATTATTGATAACCTTGATCCCTCGAAAACTATCTAGCACAGAAGAGTGGCACACTATAACTACAAAATCCAGTTCCATGTGCATAACAAGAATAGTATTGTACAATTTGTTAACACTATCTTCATATTTTTAGGAATTCGGTGATATCTCTTAATTATTCTCAAATATAAATAACATCTTATGGTTATACTTCTTACTCTTCTTTAGTCTATCCCTGACTACTACATTATCCAAGTTCACCTAGTGAAGTCCTCTATTTTTTCATTAATAATGTTAATTTTAGAAACCAATGAGATATTCTTAGCTACTTTGATCCACCATCCTTGGACAACACAATAATATCTTATATTTTTTCCTCGTTATACCATAAAAAATCCTCCTCCTCATTATTACAATGGTTATCATGTGTTCTTCAAAAAATGCTTAATCTTCTTGAGCATGTTGAAAATAAAAGTTAGCTTTGAAAACTTATCTTTATCTATTTTAACTTCCTCCTCATCATCTTCTTCAACCCCAACCTTCCCCATATCCTCTTCCTCAAGATAATATTTTCCTCCCCTTTGACTTCAAAATTCTCCTTATATCTACTTTTATCAAGAACATGAGGGGTTTGTCCTCTTTTTAGCTAGAGAATCTACCTCATGCCAAGTGAAGCATCTATTAGACCACTCCTAATAAGGCCTCTTTGTGGTGGGTTTCATGGGAAAGAACAGATCATCATCATCAAAAAATAAATTAATATTCATTTACAAATGATTTATCCTTGGAGTCTATAGGCATATTAGTATAATGGGCATTAATGAAATATAATTGAATTTATTGCCAAAAATAAAAATAAAAATAAAATATTTTAGGGTTATCTAGGAGAGATGTGGCTTTAGCACATTTCATAATAAGTATAATTAAGTTATCATGAATTATAGGCATATTTATAGTTTATTCTATTCCTTGATTCAACAAGTAGAATAAAAAGAAATATTTTGTTATGATAGTATTAGTTCAAAAGAATGAAATGGTAGTTAAAAGTACTAGTATTTAATGCTTAAATATAAAATACCTCATAACCATTTTGAAAGCCTTTGTTTAACAAGATTTCATGGTTTTTTTTTTCCTTCAAGATTTGTATGCTCACTTTTTTAAAAAAATTAAAAATTATTAATCGTAGAAGCTAAGGCTTCACATAAGACTTTCTTGTCCTTAGTAGAAAGTCTTATGATTTGGGTTATTAGTTCTTAGTTAACATCTCATCCATGTGAGTTACATAGACATTCTTGTCTTTCTATGCATCCAAAAACACTCTAGTAATTTTATTTTAAATGCCCCAAAGACTTTAAAAATATTGAATCTCTCTTACATTTATCGCATGTGGATGTCTTACAACTTCTATCACTAGAGGTCTTGTTCAAAATAATGAATAGGATAAGCTCAAAATTATTGAGAATGGAAATATCATAAATGATTCTTTACTCGGGTAAAAGCACAGATCTGTGTCACCGTTTGTGATACAAAAACCTATTTTGGTCAAATCTCATTTCTCTATCAAAACTTTTTTTTTTTTTTTCAAAAACTAAAAATATTCCTTTATAGATCTCAGATTTAATATAATCATTATGTAAATTTTTGAGTATTTTGATTAGTTATAATATGTTATAATATCAAAATATTATAAGTCAATATTTCAACATTTCAGAAGATGCTACCTCAAAAAAGGAAAAATAAATAGTAAATCATATCAAAAAAATAAAAAAATTATATTTATCACTAGAGGAGAGAATCCTCTTCACGAATATGTAATTTTTTTTCAAAAAGGTATAGATTTGATAGGGAAGTTTTGACGGGAGGAAAAGACTATTGGATTCTGACAAGGTTGAACTTGAGTACTTATAACAAAGAAAATATACATCAAAAATAATTATTTCTATTTTTGTTCACTAGATATACATGTCATCTATAAAATATTTTCAAATTAGAATTAAAAAAGATGATTTGCACATACTTGTATGATGGGAACTACATCATATATTTTTTACTGTTAAAAAAGGGACTTCCAAATAAAATAAAATGAATAAATTCTTACTCAAAAAAATTATAAAAATTATAGGCATAAAATTCATACAATTCTACACATTTCATCAGTTTACATCATCTTCATATTTTAAACACAAATACCATTTTTTTTGTCATTAATGTTGAACTGTCACATTTTGATATCACGTTTCTTTATAAAAGGTGACACAGGTTTTTGCTTTTACCCACTCATTTTACATGTATCAATATCCACTTCTATGACCTCCTAAAATGAGCAAATTTCACAACTAGAAGCTTTACAGAGGGCTTTAGAAAGGAATGCAAGGGGACTTAAAAAGTTTCATTAAATTCCTTAGGATTATATGCATATTTTACACACATAGAACCATCAGAGACATGTCTTCCTCTCTCTATCTTCTTATGGGGTGAACTCCTACATATATGGGTTCATCTCATCAACAAGGAAATATCACTTTGTGAATTGGATATTATCATATCCAAACTCCAATGATTATGCAAGGTAAAGTCATCCACTATAACTGGGGGGGGGGGGGAGGGGGTAGGGAGGGGAGGGTTGGTGAATTAGTTATACAACTACTATAATAATTATCAACCTTATTAATCCTTAACCATATGAGCAATATAATCAATAACCATAACAAGATAAGCATACACAATAACAACATATATGTTAACTAGGGAAACCATTGATGAGAGCGAGAACTCCAGTGGGGATGGTACCCAAAAAATGATGTACTAATATATATATTCCTTGTAATAGGATGGACCTTGTTAGGAGCCAATAAAAGAATTCAATATATATAGTCGACTTTGTATCTCTATTAGGAGTTATAGAAGGTAGATGGACCCACTATCGAAATAGCTTTAGGAGCAAGATTAGTGAACTCATTGTCTAACTGATCAATCTATTACTCCTTGTAGAATAATAGAAATGAACTTTACTTGTACTTCCTATTCCTTTGTCCTGTCAACCAAATTTCTCTTCCTTCTAATCTCAGTACCAGATTACAAATTTCACATTCAATAATCCCTTGGATCACTAGATCGAATTTACCAAACACTCTACTCTTGTTCGTACAATTTTCTTGCATGATACACTTCCAACAAAGGAAAATATTATTCCTTTGTACCATTTCTTCCAAACGATTCCTTAAGTTGGCCTTGAGGCTTTCCTAATTAATTATAATACGGCCACATTAAGATAATTGATAATATTACAATTACACAACAATGTCAGCTCATAGTCTTTACAATTTTTCACATGTGTGATTCCAATACTTGTGCACTCACTAACATCATCATTAGACACTATTTTATCACTATTTAACTTCACATATCACAATTCTATCTTAGTAAAGACATACAAATCAAACATTACAAAATACTTATCAGGTACTATGTTTGCATACTACTCTTTGGAAATCAAGCATATCTTCTTCATATCTTTGATTATTTGTATCTGCACTTAACCGCATCATAAGGAAAAAAGGTCGAACATATCCTTAACTGTGCTTGAACCAACCACAAATTCTTTATTTGTACAATGTCATTATATATCTTCCACTCTCTCAATCTTCATAGTAATTATGCTATGTTGACATCATTGACAAACATAGTCATGAATACAACATATCAATCATGCTAACAAACCCCACATACTCAGGAAATTATTAAGATACTCCCCCAAAGTTATACCATCAACATTCATGCAAACAATTATTTTAGACAAGGTTTCTAATACTCGTGATTAAATTAAGAATAGAGATCTCAAATCTCCCTTCAATTCAAAAAATTGGATGTAGAAATTAAACTAAGTTTAACATTTATAGCCAATTGGATAGCCATAATAAAACTAGACCACAAAACATAACTTTTGTCTTGTAGAATCAAAGAGAAAAATGTGAAATAATATGAAACTAGTTCCTGAGAAGCCAAAAGCCAATAACCTTTGTGAATTTTAGAACTCTATACCCTAGCCCTCATTTGTGAATTCCAAAATTGGAGGTTTTCCTCTAATGAAATTTTTATGTGGATAAAATCTAAATATTGTGGGGCTAAATGAAAATTTCAATATTCATACTAGTAATGATTTTTAGCCGATAGCTTATTTGTGGGAGCTTTGCTCCTAGAGTTTAAATTTCAACTGGAAATTTTGTTAGCACTTGTCACCTTTTTTAATTTTTAATTTGTTTTTCCATTCATACAATTTCTAATTACAATATCTTTAAGAAATACTAAACTCAAATTTTATCCTCCACTAATAAAAATTTTCTTTCCTTATTGATCACCACAGCTACAACTTTCAATTTTTTGTTTAATACTTTTCATTGGGTAGTTGCATTAAATTTAAATAGGTTTTTCTGCTTAATGAAAACCTATATTCTTTGTAATTTTGGGTTTTTAATCAACGAAAAAGATATTATTTTTCATTGTCTTGTTTAACATAAATGAATGCAAAATGTGCAAAATTGCGTAAAAAAGTAGAAATTTCTAAAAATGTTTCAATATTATTTATTTGTTTATTTAATTTATTGTAATATTTAATCCTAAAATTAAAATTTCAAATAACACTTTGATTATAATTATTTTAATTTATAAATATTAGATTTAATTTTAATTAATTATTTTAATAACCATGATTTCTAATTATAAAATAAATATTATTATTACAAATTCAAAAAACACAATAAATTTTTTGAATTATGAGTGTCTTTATATTTTTTTAAATAATATTAAATTTTATAGTGATTATTAAATTATTTTCTTTCTTCAAATATTTGGTGTAATTTAATTACTTAAATCTATTTTTTAAATCTCATAATAAGATCACTTTTCAAAATGTAGTTTCAATTTTGTTTTCAAAATTAACTAAGATTTTATACTGCTCATTAAATTCATGATAATAGGTGCTCATGTAATTAATTTGATTATGTATATGTGCTTAAATATTAGATCTAGAATTTGGTTGTAAAATATGTCTCATATTCTTTAATTCTTGAATGTTCATCTTATTAGAAAGAATTCCCAGGTGACATTGTTATATCCACTTTGATGTGTTTCTATCTTTTTATTCATTCACATTTCTTAAAAGCTATAAAGCTTTCTTGATTTTGGCTCAAACCACTTTGTTGTTTTTAGAATATTTGAGATACCAAAGACAAATAAAATATGCCTACTTGTAGTATATCTAAATGAAATATCAATACAATTTTGACTACCTTAGCTATGATTTGATGTTTATTCAAATGTTATTAAAATAAAAAACTAAGATTATTTTTAAATGTGACATCTTAGGCTTTAAGTCAAAACAATTTTCATTGTACATTGATGACTTATGGTCAAATTTGATGAAAGGCTCAATTTGAGATGATTGAAAATAGACTTCAAATTAATTAGATATAATTGATGGAATGTTCTATCAAATAGATACACTCACATTTCAAATTAATGTGAAAATAAGAAAATGGATATGAAGTATTTGTTCAATATAATAATCTTATACATGAGTGGAAATAGATCAAATTATCTTATTTTAGGACAAGACCAAAATATATATTAGAAAATAAAAAGAATATAATGTACATTTTCTCTCTCTATAGAAAACTAATATGCATATAAAATTGTTAAATTAAAAAAAATGAATTCATTTTATTCCAAACCATAATATAGGAGTGTTTCTTATATATATTAAAATATAAGATACACGGCAATTTTAAGTGATGTTTATCGAAATCAGCATTGAATATTTTTATAGAAATGTTAAACTATTGTTATGTTATGAATGAACAATCCTTTTGGCCAACTTGTTGTATGCCCAAAAGCATGTGGCTGCTAGTTGAAATGTTATTTTTAAGAATCATTACTTCACGCACAAAACTATTACTCCCTACATAAATTATTAGTCCCTACATCTATGTCAAGCAATGATGTTTTCACCTTCTTACTCCAAGTTAATGTGTGCTTCCACAGTTGTTTATTTCTTTAAAACAGCTTTATTTAAATGATTGTTCATATCAAAATTTTGATTAAATGGAATTTTCTAATATCTTAATCTGTTCTAGTAGTCTTTCTAATTTTATATTTCTAGAAAATATCTATACATATGGGAGCATGGCAGTTTGTAGGTCAATAGACATGACATTTAATAGAGGATTCACATGGTTTCATGTATGTAAATTTATTGTATTAAAACACGCATTCCCCTCATTCATTCACAACAATCTACTCTTTTTTCTCATCATCTTCCCCTACTAACAATTATAAGAATTAGAAACCTACTCATAACAAGATCTATGGAATATTTCACAAAATAACTAAGAGATGACAGAAAATGCAGGTCCCTACTTCATTCTATTTAAACAACTTGAAGTTCCTTGCCAATTTTAGCAAAGAGAAGTGATAGGATTCCAAAACAATGAAAAGGGGGATCTTATGTTCTATAAAATTTCTACCAAGAAATCTTTGTTATGTTCATCAGCTAAAAGGGGATAAAACATAGAATTAAACAACATAGACTTAAAATTGTTTAGACTCTTTTTTGAAGGGATCTTTCTTAAAAATAGGGTGGGTGGTTGGTTAGTCTATAGGAATATTAAAGGTGAGCAATCTTATGATTTTTTTTTAGTTTTTTTTAAGTTTAGAATTATAGCAGCTAAATTTAAGGAAGCTAATGGTCCCATTAATATCACTTGTAGAATTTAATTTTATGATGTCATTATTTTAGTACTATCATAATTAAATCTTTAAAATAATTAATAAATTGTTGACATGAGGCAAAAAAAAACTCTTAAGTTGGTGTAGTTGAATCCTGCTCCTCCTCATTTTCATCCATTCTAAGAATGGATTTTAATTAAACCTCTAACCCCTACCCCTTCCCTAAAACAAATTTTATCACAGAGCCATTTGGTCTACAAAATAGAGCTCAATCCCCTCCCATCGGACCCTTGCCTTAGAGTGCTTAATTTGATTCAACAATTCCATGGAAGTCACTACTATCATATCTCCAATAGGTGTAATGTGCCCTAAGTTAGTAGGGCCTTCTTATCTCCATGAAAATATGTGATTAGATTATATCAAGAATGTCTATAGGAAGTTGATAGAATTGAATTGTGAGTCTTCCTAAGTTCGACAAGAAATTTTATTAAAGAAAAATATGCCTATGGAATTGTCTTATCCTAGGCTGAAGAATTTGTATGATAGTCATCTTGCAGTGGGGTTTGTCTCTAGTAATTTTTGGAATAATTTTGTTTTGAAAATTTTCATGATTTTAGCTCAAAAGTCCATTTAGATGGCACTAATAAAATGGTTTATTACTTGAGATCTAGCATAGAATATACAATCAAGTCCAACTAATTTTTTTAATAATTTTTTATTTATAAGAATATAGAAAGTAATTCTTTTTATTGGTTTTTTTTACACTTGATATCACTTTCAAATAGATTTATAAAAACTCAAGTCTCCTATAGTATATTTAACACCCAAAATCTTAATCAAATAGATTTAAAATCTCTCTCTCTCTCTCTCTCTCTCTCTCTCTCTCTCTCTCTCTCTCTCTCTCTCTCTCTCTCTCTCTCGCTCTCGGACAAGGAGAGAACCACATTAGATGCTAGATTTTATAACTGAGTGAAAATTCATTCAATCAAATATATCTATGGTTGTTTATTTGGGTGGCTTTAACATCACTTACTAATAGGAGGTCTTCATGTCACTTCTAAGCTTAATTTGGCCAATAGCCACTACTCCATATTTTAAGGGATATTTTATGGAGTAGGTGTTTCCATGAAATTACATTTTTTGCTTGTAATTTTTAGACATACTTTTGGAGGGAGAATATTGGAGGGAAGAAAAAATAATGGAGACATTTGGCACTTTATTCACTATGTAGTTGATGCTTACCTCATCCCCTCCATTTTTGAACAACTTAGTTTCAATAGTTAAGCAACAGTTGCATCATGAAAATAGGAGGTTCTGAATTATCATTTTGTGCAAAATAAAAATTATATGGGGACACTTTTATGCCTATTTGTAGGCACAAAATAGGATTAAGAAGCCACATGGGAAGAAGTGTTAAATAGTCAAAATTGACTAATTTTTCCCTAGCCGAATTTGATCCTTAGTGTATGAGGTTTAAGGTTTGTCATTTATTTGCATTATGCTATCTATGTATGCATGTATATTTATTTATACATATACATATACATATCTATGTGTTTGTTTATGTTTATTTGTATATTGATAATATTGAAACTATAGAAGAAATAAAATCAGCTAAATACAATTTGTTTTGTTATATTCTAAAATATAACACTAAATATCAAAATCTATAGCTTATACCATGAAACAATTAATAATTAGAAAAATTTGAATTTAACATTTCATGATATTTGAATTGGATATTCTATAATGAATTTAAATGATCATTACATAGAACAAATTCTAAAATCTCTTCAGTAATTTAAAAAAAAAGCAAAGTTCAATGTTTAAAGGAATTAATCATCAATCATTAATTGAAAAAGTCACTCCCTTCAAATTAGTTCTTTGTAAGGCTAAAGTATATCATTGTAGGTATAGTTTAGAATATAGGTTTTTCACTTGTAGACTAGGCTTTAATAGCCAACCAAAGTGTGGCTTGGACATAATTCATTTGTTTTCAAGGTAGCAAAAGGAAGAAACTATGAAAGAAGCTTATACAAGAAATTAATTATAGCCTTTAATATATATTTTTCTTTTACAATAAGAAAAGCAATTGCCTCACTAAAAACTTATTAGCTTTAAGGAAGAATAATGATTATAATTTAATGTTTAAAACTTGACGAAGATTTGTAAACATTTGGTTAGATACGTACAATTAAAAGGGAAGAAATTATGAAGAAAGCTTAAGCTAGGAAAAGATTGTAGTTTTCATATAGATTTTAGGATTCCTATGAGAGAAGGAATAGGTCTAGACAAAGTAGGCAAATAAAGATACAATAGTTTTACCAGATAAATATTTAGGAAAACTGGAATCCAAACGAATACTGGAACTAGAAAAGCATAAAAATGAAGCTGCAAGCTTACCTGATGAGGAATCGAAGAGGATTCTTGTGGCTGTAGCATTCAGAAGTACCACAATATTATCTGGATTTGCATACTGCAGAAGATCTGCAGCTGTGTGCCTCCTCCCATTATTGTCAATTGTTGAAGCACTAATCTTTGTCCCTTCCAAATGATCCACAGTATACCCATTATCAGGAACAACACCAGCTTCCAAAAATGCATCCTTGACTGCAGAATTCCAGCGGAAAAGCTTGTCTGGTTTGAAGGCATTCATCTTCTCCACCCATTCATAAGATTCATTCACAAGTTTCTCATCCCACTCCATCTCTCTAATGAAATCCAAGCTTGCCCTGCTGTAAAATCCGGCATTAATGGCGGTTCCGCCTCCAAGAACTCTTCCCCTCACCAACTGCACACCATCTTCTGAGACAAACCCTTGCATCACATAAGGGAAATCTTTGGGATCCCCAAGAACATTGAAAAGCCCTTTAATATCCATCGTATCAGGATTTCCATAGGGAGAATCTCCCCTTTCCAATAGCAAAACAGAGTAATGCTGTGAGAGAGTTGCAGCCAGGGGACACCCTGCTGTTCCTCCACCAACAACAATGTAATCATATGTTCTTGCAGCCGCCTTTGCAGCATCAAATGTCATAAAAGGATATGGGTATTCTGCAAACACCAAACACAAAAGAAAATCCTCGTTAATGTAATGCACCGAAGATAAAAGATTGAAATTTTTATATGAATCCCACTCATTAAACACAGAGATATGAAACCAGATATACTGAAATACTCAAACTCACCCAATTTATGCTCTGCCATTACTGAACAGTGGAGGCGGTGATGATTTGTGAAGAACAGAAGGCATGCAATGAGAAAGAAAAGAATCTCCATGTTTCGTCTACTCGATCTAATTCCTCGAATACACTTATAATTCAGATCGATCTAATTTCTCTTTAAATGGCTTATTTTTTCTGTTTACATGATCGCCGGCTCTGCATATTGCCGACCAAAGTGAGAATTTGGTGGCAGTTTCTGCGACTGCTCCATTTTTACACAAATATCGATCACTATGGACAAGCGATAGTGGCCAGGCTTTGTAATTACCAAAAATATGATACATTTATAACTTTGATAGGCTTAACGCTCGGCGATGCCCGAATTATTGAGGGTTAGTCGATTAACCGGCATCGTAAGCAGTGATGAATTCATTGACTTATCCTGTGGCTCCCTTCATATCATACAAATTAAATAATTAAGAATTCAAATATAAAATCCATTCATGAATAACTACAATTCAGTTAGTTAGATCATGTGACTAATGAATTAAAATATAGATATAGGATTTGATGTTTTGTTTTACTCAGGTATATAATATTATTCCTGGTCCGGTGGAGGTCATATCTTACAGGAGGGTTGTCCAGCAGACCCGTGAAGTCTTGGAGCAATCTAGTGTTAGTCAGAACTATTAATGTATATTTTTGAAAATAAAATTCAATTTGATGATATCTATTCAAGATTGAAAAATACATAGATTCATTGATGTCTGTCTTGACTTATATTTCTTTTATGTTTGATAGTGAACTATAATTCAATTCATATGACTTTGAATAAAATAAAGATATATTTAGTCAAATAATTAGCCTTCGATTAATACGAATAACTCCAAGTTAGATCACATGAGTACTGAATTGTATATATATAAGGGATTCAATGTTTGGATTTTCTAGACATTTTTTATTTCTTTATAGTTAAACAAAATCATACCTCTCCATAATATGGACAGGCTGTTGACTAATATAATTTTTTTGTTTAATTTTAAACAAAAGTTGAATTGATGTTATCTATTTTTTATTAATAATATATATAGATTCTTTAAATAGATAAACTTATTATTATTTAGGTCTATTTTCAAGTTCAAATATGATTTAAATAACTAGTTATTATTATGTCTTTATACCTATACTCTTTTCACCTATCTCAAAAGTATTTAATACCTAAGAGCACTTACCTCTTATCATCAAGCTCTAACCTCCACTTTAGCAATTCCAACAATAAAATATATTTTTACTTGTAATTAAAAACATACACACATGAAGGTGGAAACACATGTACATATATTTGATTAATTTTCTGAACTTTTCTCCTTTCTTATTAAACTGAAATGTAATTGATGTGGCACAAGAATGATCTCTGTTGTATACTTATGTGTTTTGTATAGTTTACAATAGTTACATAAAACTTATTGAAGTGACTTCAATATATATATATATATATATATATATATATATATATATATATATATCAAGGAATGCATCGATATATGTATACATATACGTATACATATATGTATATATATGTATATATATATATATATGTATACATATATATACATATATACATATATGTATATATATATATATGTATATATATACACATGTATACATATGTATACATATGTGTGTGTATATATATACATATACATATGTATATATATATATATACACATATATATACATATACATATACATATATATATATATATATATACATATATATATATGTATATATATATGTATATCTATATGTATATATATATATATATACATATACATATGTATATATATATACACATATATATATATATACATATACATATACATATATGTATATGTATATGTATATGTATATGTATATATATACATATGTATGTGTGTGTGTGTGTATATATATATCGATGCATTCCTTGATAAATATTTTTTATAAAAATATAAAAATATCATACCATTTTCTTGGAATACCCATGCTCTGGGCAACCAAACACTTTAACTACTAAGGTATTCTTCAACTTACAAACCCCACTTCATTTTTTTAAAAGGTACTATTGTAATAGTCATTATCTTATCTCACCTCCCACAAATTTAAATCAATATATTATTTTTTAAATATATTTTTAGTTCCCAACATGAACTAGATTAAACAATTATTGTTATTGTTTAGTTATGCCTATATTTCTCCCGCCCATCCCAAAAGTAAATGATGAATAAGAACACTTATTTTCTATGCTTATAACATTCTCTTCCCCACTTCTAATAATAAAATATATCTAAGAGCACTTATTCACATTCTACACAAACTATGTCCACATATTGGAAATGGTTAAAAAGGAGGACTAGAAATATTTTTCATTTGTTTCTCTCCTTCATCCCAAGGAAATTATTCCATTCATCCTTCATCATCGGTCTTTGTATTGCACTTCTAGCATTGATTGTGTGTGTCGAATATCTAAAAATTTATGTAATCCCTCATATATTAAACAAGCTGTACTTCGAGCTAAATACATGTAAAAATAGGGAGTTTTTCTAAATACATGCTATTACAATAGATTGTTTTTAAATAATACAAACTATATTCAAAGATTGTTTAAAAAAATTGTGGATTATGAGAGAAAGTTGTGATATGAAAAATTAAATTGACTTTCATTTTTCCAAAATGGTAAAAAAATGTTCTTAGTTTATTTTGACAAATAGTTTGAGATAGATTCAAAACAATATCTTGATACATGAAGTTTATCTTTATCTATATCTAAAACCATTCGATAAGAGAACCTATAAACTTCTATGCCATCCATTTTAGGACTAGATTAGACATACCAGCTACATTATATTAGTCATTTATAGATCTATATTGTATGTTTACCTACCTAATCAAAAACATCTTTTGTATGGTAACTACAACCAATTCTACAACATTGGCGGTAGATTGGGAATTCAATCCATATATTTTAGTATATCATTTTCAATTCAATCAAAGAGGAATAAAATATAATAATTATTTAATTATATTGAGGTTGAATCTATCAATTCCATCCCTCTTTAATGTAATTAGAGGTGGAAGTAAGTTAGTTCCTTATTTACTTGAAGAGAATCATGAATCCTTATTTTAAGCACATTAATTGTTTGTTTCCCAAACATGCCTCATTCTTCCTTCTTTTAATTTTTTAAGATTTCATGATGATACTATATAGGTAGTCTAAAGTACCACTCCATTCACCTATTATACTACTCAACACTAGGTGGCATTGGTAGCTAACCTTGTTGGGTACTATTTTTTCATGTAGGGTTTTATAATCTCATGTGAAATCATAGTAAACTAAAAACATAATATCCTTCTTACTTTCTTTTCTCCATTCTTTAGGAGAAATAATATTGTTTTAATATTCTATCATTCCAATTCTCACTTTCTCTTTATAGAGTGGGACCTTTGATATACATAGTCTTTCTTGAATGTGATCTCTCTCTCTCTCTCTCTCTCTCTCTCTCTCTCTCTCTCTCTCTCTCTCGCTCTCTCACTCACTCACTCACACTCTCTCACTCACTCACTCACACACACACACACACACAAACATAAATGATGTTGTAATTTTTATAGCTATGGTAGATGTATTTGATAAGAGATAATTTCCTCCTTTTATTACATCACACAAAGAATTTTTTTTATAAGGTATATAGTCACACAACTATCTCCTTCTTTCCTAAAAAGGTGTATGCACTCTTTGGAAGTATTTCATGCATAAAATTATTTAAAGTAGATTTTTTAGGTGATTCAAACATATTTATTCTTGTTCTTTTCCTTAAAATGTACTCATTTCCTTATATTGACATCTGAAGGGAGAAGGACCATTTATAAATCAACACTTCTTATTCCACTATTGTACTTGATTTTCCTAGAAACAATTGCCTTTTTTGGGGTTTCCTTGTTTAATTTATATGTATTCATTTTTATGGATTTCCTTGGAAATATTGCTTCATTTAGTTGTCCTTTGCACCAAATTTTATGTAAGAATTCATCTTACAATGCAATATTACCACACATATCACATACAAATAAGATATATGCATTGAAAAGAAAATAATTCTCATTACGTGGGTTACAAAATAAACCTCATATGAAGTCAAATATAGTTTGAAGTGGTATACTTATAACATATTCCTAAAACATTTCATTAGTGTGCATGGTACTATATGTACATAAAAAAACATCATAATGGTAACTTAATAGGACATGATTTTTTCAAAACCATGTGGCTATTTCCTTATCAATTCTTACATACTACAATTTAGAATTTTTAAAATATCTTTGACTAATGCTAATAGCTAAAACCATACAATCTTAATTTTTTTTGTACGATTTAGCTTGAGCTATTTCTGAAAGGTGTTTTGAATGCAGGTCATGAATTTTTGAGCCAACTCTTAATTTAGTAAAATCTCTTGCACTAGGTGATACTCTTGTTTTATAATGCCAAAACATTTTGATAAAAATTTAGAAAGTTTCATATCTAGTGTCAAGAGTCTACCACTAGAAGAACATAAACTATTTGTTGGATAACTCTCAAAGTTAACTCTTCTCTTTTCAAATCTTTCCAAAATTTATAAATAAAATTAAGATGTCCACTTATGTTACTCATCATTCTTTTATGAAAAGTTATTTTTGAAAGATTTGAGCAAATATGAAAATCAAATCCACTAAGTCCTTGAATACTTGCATGTAGAAAACATGTCATAGAAATGAAAAAGACAAGAAGTAAGGGTTTGGTTTGAAAATATGAAAATTGTATTCTCAAATAAAGAAAGATATATGTTCAAAATATAATGAGAGATCGTCCTTATAAAGGAGATCGGAACCCAAAAAGGTATTGTAAACTCTTTAGGGTATTTAATAATGACAAGATAATTATTAAATAGAGGAAGAGAATTTAATCTAGGTTGTAGCATAATAATTAATAAAAGATATTAATTATTAGATACCTAAAGTTCAGCTTAAGAAGACTAGAGTTAATTAGAAAATATCTAATTACTCTAACACCCCGCCACCCCCCCCCCCCGCCCCCCCCCCCCCCCACCCCAACACACACACACAAAGATAGACTTAGGGAGTAGGTAAAAATCTAGAAACTACTGCTGAAAGAAGATTTAGGTCCTAGCAAACAAGGCCCAGTGAGGTACCCAATCACAACCAAATCTTTATTAAATGGAGAAATAGAGAAAACCCAGTGGGAAAAAATCTACTCCAAAAAGAGATGGAAAAAGGATGCACAAATGAAACATCTCAAGACAATCTTTCCAGACCATAAGTACAAGGAAAGCCTCCATGATAGAAGCTTGAGACTCCATAGCCCCCCCAGAATGGAAAAACTCTTGCGTCGATGAACATACCAATGTGACTCCAATCTAAAGGAAACAAAGGCAGTGGACAAGGATGATAAAACCCATATATGTAAGGTGCAGTTGGAAGTCCTAGCAAATGCTCAAAGTAGAAAGCATGAGAATCCTTAAATGGAATCTCAAATCAAGGTGGAATAATAGGTGTGTTGAATTTGTCATCTAAGAGGAGATGTGTGTCCTCTGATATAACCTCAACAACTATAGTAGGTTGCTCAATACTAGAGCTGCAATAGTAGGCAATGCTGAAGAGTAATCTTGTGCAAGAGATGGAATTTGAATAGGAGGTGAAGGTGTAGAAGTCACAACACTAGTCTCAAGAACAACACATAACTTCAAGCGACCCAACTTCACCTTAGTAGACTAGATCATGAAAAAAAAGAGTGAGTCTTCAATGGTGAACCAAAATGTGAGAAGAAATGTAGATGGGAAGCATGATTAATAGTCCCCGTAGCAATAATATTTCTTGTCTCACTATCTCTAATGTGCACTAAATCCTATGAAAATTCAACTTTCTTCCCTATCCAACTGTGTAATCTGATAAATAGAGAGAAGATTAGAGGACAAAGATGGAACATAAAGTACATTATGAAATTTACCATCATCAATGTCAATAGAACCTTTCTCGCATATAGTCATAACAGTGTTATTCCCCATCAAAATGTGTGGAGTAGGAGAAGCCTCAAAAGAAGAGAACAAATCCTGAGAAGATGATGTATGATGTGAAGCACCTAAATCTAGTGACCAACTAGAAGAATGAGGGATAATAGTTGCACATAGTGCAGGACCCTTTCCCATATCTTTACCATTTGACTGAAATGATGATGAAGAAGAAGGTCTGTGAGAAGTAGAAGGAATATCAATGTTGCTTTTCTAAAGAAGACCTCTCAAACCTGAAACCTGGTTGGCATAGCCATCTAACTTTTTCACATAGCAATGTGAGGGTAAACGTACAAAGTTGTGTCACTTTTTAGGATTACTTATTAGAATGACTGAATTTAAACATTTATATCCAAAAATAAATTTTGTTCAAACATATGGTCCAAATAAATTTATTCTAGCTAAGTTATATATGGTCTCACACTTTTCCAATTGGAAATGCCTATTAAATCCATGTTTTATACTAGTTTGTATCCAATTACTAAAGAAATAAAATTATTTCAAAAAATTGACATTTTAATCACTTACTACTTTTTATGATATTTTTTAGTGACATATAAATACAATATTATATAGCTCAAACTCAAGAATATTATTATATAGAGCTTATAGTGTTTTAATTAGATATAGTATTTTGCAATTTAAAAAAATTCTATAGGCACTTATTTTAACACTCAAAAAGGTGTCAATTTTGGGAAAGAAAAAAAATTAAATCATATTTTTAAAAATTAAAAATTATATGACATTCTAGAGGAGAGAGTTCTCTTCAAGAATGCATAATTTTTCTTATGGTTAGAATAGATTTGTTTTCAAAAATGTGGTGGGAGATGAAAACTATTGATTTTAGGTGAGTTGAAATTTGAATCATTATAAAAGAGAAAATATAGGTCTAAAGTCAATTTTTATATTTGATTGTTCTAGCTATATATGTTGTATATAACATAGTCTGAGCTTAAATGGAAATAAGTTTATTTCCATATGGTTTTGTGGTGGAAACTAAACCCCTAATTTTTAGCATTTTTTTTCAACTAAAAACTCATCTATAAAAATGAGGAAAATATATCAATTCTTATTCCAAATAATTATTAAAAATTATAATCCTAAACTTTATCCATTTCTACACATTTCATTAGTTTATCTCATTTTCAAATTCTAAATAATAATACCAATTTTATGTCATTGAAGGTGAACAATTATACATTTTTTAGCCTTTTCCTTTATAAAAGGGTGATATAGGTTTGTCATAAAAATTAAATAATTAAGAATTTAAATATAAAATCCATTCATGAATAGCTACAATTCAGTTAGTTAGATCATGTGACTAATGAATTAAAATATAGATACAGGATTTGATGTTTGGTTTTACTCAGGTATATAATATTTTTCCTAGTCTGGTTGAGGTTTAGATCTTACATGAGGGTTTTCTAGTAGATGTGTCAAGTCTTTGAGCAATCTAGTGTTAATCAGAACTATTAGGGATAACATTCCCTATTTAACAGGGGAGAACCTGTCTATAGTTTGATACTTTTTTAATTTGTAGGGTCTATGCATCAAAACCAGACTAGCCACAAAATAATATTATCAACAAAAAGACAAACTCATTATCATGAACAACACAAAGTCAATTCATATTATCTACTCCTAATTGAAGAAATATACATCGATTCTTTTGACGTATATTTTTTTTAATAAAATTCAATTTGATGATATCTACTCAAGATTAAAAAATACATAGATTCTTTGATGTCTATCTTTGACTTATATTTCTTTTATGTTTGATAGTGAAGTATAATTCAATTCATATGACTTTTGAATAAAATAAAGATATATTTAGCCAAATAATTAGGCTTTGATTAAAATTCATTCATGAATAACTCCAAGTTAGATCACGTGACTACTACATTGAATATATATATGGGATTCAATGTTTTGTTTTCCTAAACATTTTTACATTTCTTTATTGTTAAACAAAATCATACCTCTTCGTAATATGGACAGTTGTTGACTAGTATAATTGATTGTTTAATTTTAAATAAAATTTGAATTGATGTTATCTAATTTTTATTAATAATATATATAGATTCTCTAAAGGTTGTTATCTTTTAACAAAATTTAATTGACCTTATCTAATTCTGATTAAAAAGATACATTTATTCTTTGATTCTTATATTTTATTTTTATTTCTTTTATCATTGGTGTTGAAGTAAAACAAAATTTATGTGACCCTTGACCAAACTATAGATATATGAATTGATATTTTCAGTAACAGATAGATATTTTTATATATTAATAGTTAAATAGAAGTATGTTGTAATATCTCTCTATTATACTTTGGTTTCAAACAAAGTCTTCTTTCTTATAGCCTAATTTTATTACTTGATTAGTCCTTTTTATCTCTAGTGACATAAATAGATCAATTTATTATTATTTAGATCTATTTTCAATCTACATATCATTTAAATAACTAGTTATTATTATGTCTTTATACCTATACTCTTTTCATGTATCCCAAAAGTATTTAATACTTAAGAACACTTACCCCTTATAATCAAGCTCTAACCTCCTCTTTAGCAATTCCAACAATAAAATATATTTTTACTTGTAATTAAAACATAGACACATAAAGGTCAAAATGCATTACCATATGATTTGATTTATTTTTTAAACTATTTTCTTTTCTTATTAAAATGAAATGTAATTTATGTGGCACAAGAATGATGTCTATTGTATACTTATGTGTTTTGTATTTTTAATAATAGTTACATAAAACTTAATTCAAGTGACTTCAATATAAACAAAAATATCTATAATTTGATGTATTCCTTGATAAATATTTCTTTTATGACAAAGTAAAAATACTATAGCATTTTCTTAGAATACCCATGCTCTAAGCAACCAAATACTTCAACTGCTAAAGTATTCTTCAACATACAAACCCCAATTCACTTTTTTAAAGGTACTATTGTAATAGTCATTATCTTATCTCACTTACCACAAATTTTATATAAAAATATATATTTTTAAATATAGTTTTAGTTCCCAACATTAATGAGATCATAATATTATTATTATTGTTTAGTTATGCCTATATTTCTCCCACCCACCCCAAAAGTAAAGGATGAATAAGAACACTTATTTTTCCATGGTTACGAAATTCTCTTCCCCACTTCTAAGAATAAAATATATTTAAGAGCACTTATTCACATTATACATAGATTATGTCCACATATTCGATTCAATGGTTAAAAAGGAGTACAAGAAATATTTTTCATTAGTTTCTCTCATGATTTCAACCATTTACTAAACCTATTCCTTTGAATTCTAATAATTTCTATCTTAATGTGCATTATTTCCTTCATCCCAGGGAAATTATTCCTTTTATCCTTCATTATCAATCTTTGTATTACACTTCTAGCATTGATTGCATCTCTTGAATATCTAAAAAATTATGTACTCCCTCATATATTAAAGAAGTTGTACTTTGAGATGAATACATATTATTACAATAGTTATTTTTTCTAAATACATGATATTACAATAGATGGCTTTTAGACAATATAAACTATATTCAAAGATTATTAATTAAAGGGTAGATTATGAGAGAAAGTTGTGATATGAAAAATTAAATTTACTTTCATTTTCCCAAAATGGTAAAAGAATGTGCTCAATTTATTTTGAAAAATAGTTTGAGATAGATTCAAAATAATATCTTGATACATGAAGTTTATCTTTATCTACATCTAAAACCATTCAACAAGGGAACCCATAAACTTCAATGTCATCCATTTTAGGACTAGATTAGACATACCAGCTACATTATATTTGTCATTTATTGATCTATATTGTATGTTTGCCTACCTAATCAAAAACTTATTTTGCATGCTAACTACAACCAATTCTACAACATTGGCCCTAGATCAGGCACTCAATCCATATATTTTAGTATATCATTTTCAATTCAATCAAAGAGGAATAAAATATTATAATTATTTAATTATATTGAGGTTGAATCTATCAATTTCATCCCTCTTTAAGGTAATTAGAGGTGGAAATAAGTTAGTTCCTTATTTACTTGAAGAGAATAATGAATCCCTATTTTAAGCACATTACATTTTGGTTTTCCAAGCATGCCTTATTCTTCCTTTATTTATGTTTTTGAATATTTCATAATGGTATTGTATAGACCTAGTTTAAAGTATCACTCCATTCACCTATTATATTACTCAACACTAGGTGACATTGGTAGCTTACCTTTTTAGGTACTATTTTTTCAAGTAGGGTTGTACAATCTCATGTGAAATCATAGTAAACTAAAATCATAATATCCTTCTTAAGTCTTGGCTCCATTATTTTGCTGAAATAATACTATTTTAATATTCTATCATTCCAATTCTCACTTTCTTTCTATAGAGAGGGACCTTTTATATAAATCTTCTTTCTTGAATGTGATCTCTCTCTCTCTCTCTCTCTCTCTCTCTCTCTCTCTCTCTCTCTCTCTCTCTCTCTCTCTCTCTCTCTCTCTCTCTCGTGTAGTGTGTGCATACACACACACACACACACAAATGATGATGTAATTTTTATAGGTAGGGTAGATGTCTTTGATAACAGATGATTTCCTCCTTTTATTACTGTTATCACTTAGGTTTGCACCCTTGTCCAAGGCCTATGCGTGAGGACAACCTAGTGAAACATGGAAACAACCTCCAAGCTGTGGGACTTGAATTATGAGGTTGAGTCTCTGGAGAAGGCCGACTTCCTCTTACTATCAGGGTGCACCTATCTACTCTTGGCAAGGAAAAGGGAGAAAAAGGAGCATGAAAGCAAATCTACCTAGTCCATTCTAAGGAGGTGATGCACCAAAATAGAGTGTTCAGACCCATTTCTGCCCATATATGCACTACAAAACCAAGATAACATTCAAAGACATACACACTCAGACTTATGTCAATCAGTAACCACATACAGATCAGAGAACCAGCTGAGTAACACAAGGAAAAGGGTTTCACTTATACATTATCCAGTAGGCCAAGAATAGATACAATATGCCAGTCACAGATCTCAACAGTACACCAATGAGAGGCAAGATGAATGCACATGCACATCGATGGCTGAAGGAGATGATACATGATGTTATACAGGTCAGAGACATAGGGAATTTTACACTGGAAACCTGCAAGTAGTAGAAAAGAATAACAGAGAAGGGTCTCCCTTAAGAAAAGATCACAAAATTGCCTTTATAGTTTAGGCATAACTGAGGAAATTGGCTCTACATTAACTACTTAACTACTGCCATCGAACCCCAAAAATATTCGATCAAAGATCACACTCGAGCATGGTTTTGAAGTACAAAATTAGATATTCGACTGAAGGAACTCCTTGAGTAGATAGAAGCTGCACCAATGAATGATCCTAAGACAGTAGATGGATCGACTAAGACGGTGGAGTGTTTCCCTATGCCTTGCATTCATTTTTGGTAGGTCAGAATTGATCGCAAAGATCAGATCACAAGATAACATCGATCATCTTTGCTTCCTGGTTCATGAATCCATCGAAGTCAAAAAGTCAACTAGGCTATATAAACCAGCTAGGCCAATCATCTCTCTTTATTTTGCCACCTGGGGAATCCCTCCACGGTTGACCACCTTCATCAAAGTAACCGTGCCACCTTTCAGACTATTATTATTCACCATAACTGCCAGCCGCTAGCCGTCAACCATTAATAGCCACCCCTAGTCTACCAGTGAGCCACGTGTCGACAAATCGCTATGTCACAACATATACATCGCGTAGCTTCTCCATACCACGATGGCACCTTCTGTCAATCTATCTTGATCTGACGATCGTGAAGACTCATCGTACTTTATGTTGTCCTTACCCCAGGCCCATCCTATCTGGCGCCACCTCAGTGACTGTGCCACCCCAAACAACACCTGGCGATATCTGGTGAGACCTGGCCCTGTTGATCCATGTGGCAAATGGGCATTATGTCACCATGGTAAAATTCGCACATCTTTACCATAGTGAAATGGCGCCGACTGTCGCTCGACCTTGATCTGACGGCAGAGAACTTGCGAGGCACAAAAATATCATAAGGTTCGAAACTTAGGTAATTTTAATATCTCCATGGGTATTAAAATATTAGTAATCGAGGAGGTGATTTTTGGGTGTGGTAACATTCAAATTTTGAAATTTGGCAAGGCAAACAAAATGTGGTAACATTCTGGGGACTCACAGGGGGCATGATCCTACTCAATGCATGAGACTAGTGGCCTGTAAAATCCATTGGGCTACAGAGTCAAAAAATAAGACAAAATCTTGTAGTTATGTAACCCTAACCCTACCATGAAAGGCTAGAAAATGAAACCCTAGTCTCTGAAACCTGGAAACAGAAGACTCAAAACTGCCAAAACTTTGAAAGGCTGGCAACTCCCAGAGATAACCATGTGCCCGTGCACTTATTGAAAGTAGGAAACAACATAAGGGAACCTAAACCGATATGTACATGGTTTCACAAAACTTTAGAAACAAGGCTTCAGATAGATCCCATTGACTGGAATGGGCGGTATCTCACCATTTGGCCTGCTCAGCTAGAATGCATTGGCTTTCTTGCAACTAGAGATTAAATAAGGGCCAATCCACAATGCATCAAACTTAGAATGTCTTCTTGGTTTTGCCCTATCAACATCCCATTTGAGGACTAAATCCCCTTCTTTGAAAGTTCTGACCTTAGCTTTCTTATCAAAACTCATTTTCATCTGCTGCTGATGTAACTCTAGGGTCTTCATAGCTTTATCTCTTTTTTTCTCTAGCTCCATCAGCTCTACCATCCTTACTGACATGGCACTATCTTCAATTAATTCTAGCTGATGAGCCAACTCCAAGGATGAGAACTCCAATGAGATTGGAAGTCTGGCTTCTCTACCATATACTAGCACAAAAGGTGAATTCCCAATAGACCTCTTGGGTGTTATCCTATCAGTCCATAGAGCAGTTCTTAATTTCTTATGCCAGACCCTCTGATTGTCTTCTATTGTCCTCTTTATGATTTTGATCAGATTCTTTTTGGAAGACTCAGCCAAACCATTACCTTGGGGATAGTAATTTGATGATGTGCTCAGGTAGATGTTGTGATCTATTGCCCATGCACAAATTTGGCTCCCAACAAAAGACTTAGCATTGTCTGAGATGATGGTAGAAGGAGCACCAAACCGAGACACAATCCCATCAAGGAATTCAACAATTGATGGTTCTGTAGCATCCTTCAAGGCAACTGCCTCCGTCCATGTAGTGAAGTAATCAGTAGCAGCCAAAATCCATTTATGACCTGCACTAGATGGAGGATTAATGGGGCCTATAAAATCCAACCCCCACTAGGTAAAGGGCTAATCCACCTGAATAGGATGAAGGGGGAGAGCTGGAAGCCTTTGTTTGCCTGAAAAGAAAGCACATTTCTCACATTTTCTCACATATCTATAACAATCATGGAACAGAGATGGCAAATAATAACCAGACCTCATGATCTTCATGGCAGTTGTTCTTGTAGAGAAATGGCCGCCATCAGGGCCATCATGAAGTTCTTTAATCATCCTTTCAGCCTGATCCTCTTCAATGCATCTCAACAGGGTCCCATTAAAATCCCTCCTGAATAGGATACCATCAATTACAACATAGGGAATGGACTGCAGTCTATATTGTCTTCTTTTAGCTTTGTCCAATCCCTGAGGGTATCCATCTCTTGATAAGAAGCTCTTTGGGCCTTTAACATTTCCTTCCTCCTACTACTATGTTAATACCATAGCAGCCTCTTCATCAGAATGCTGACCTGATAACATTTCTTTGCACAATCCTCTCCCTCTTACCAGCTTGGTAATCTGAATATCAACATCATATTCCATTACCCTAGTGATGCATCTAGCTCTCTTTTCACTGATATCTTTGCTTAATAGGAAGTCTTTTACACTAGCATGGGGCACCAACAAACAAATTTTATTGTGGGATAAGAGGTGTCTAAATTTCTTCAAGGCTTTGATGACCGCAAGGGCTTGCTTCTCAACAAAGCTATACTTATCTTCATATTCCTTAAGCCCTTCATTAAAGAAGGCTATGGGCTGCTCCTCATCCTTGCCATTTGTTTGAGTCAAGATAGTAGAGATACTTGACTCACCACCTAAAGTGTAGAGGATGAAATCTTTCTGAAAATTTGGGTTCATGAGAGTAGGGGTTGAGGCTATGGCTACCTTGATCTCTTCAAAACTCTACTTCCCCTCCTTGGTCCATGAGAAGACCGTGTCTTTCTTAAGCATGGTTGTAAGAGGTTTCACCATGGTAGCAAGATTAGGAATAAACCTCCTTACAAAATTTATTCTACCAAGGAAACTTTGCAGCCCCTTCTTGTGTTTAGGAAGAGGAAGGGCGAGTATTGCCTTTGTTCTTTCTGGATCAATGGTTAGCCCATCCTCAGATACAATGTGTCCTAATAACTTTCCTTGGCTTGTAGCAAAGACACACTTGGTTGGGTTGAGGGAAACTCCAAACTCTCTACATCTTAGAAATACCTGCCTTAAGTGATCAAAATGATCTTCTACATTTTTTGAGTATACAGTTATATCATCAAGGTATACTAAGACAAACTTATCAATTAATTTTTTGAAGGCCATCTCCATTGCCTTCTGAAATGTGGCACCTGCATTTGTTAGTCCAAATGGCATCTTGCAATAAGCATAGGTGCCCCATTTAGTAGTAAATGTTGTTTTATGTCTATCAGATTCTTGAACCAGCACTTGGTTGTAACTAGAGAATCCATCAAGAAAAGAGAATCTCCTTGACCCACTGACCTTAGACAGAATCTACTCCATAGAAGGGAGAGGATGGTGATCTTTAAGAGAAGCCTGATTAAGATCCCTAAAGTCCACACACAATCTGATTTCTCCACTCTTCTTCCTTACAGGGACAAGGTTAGCTACCCATGATGAGTGTTTGATAGGAAATATTATATTAGCCTCTATCAACTTGGATAATTCTTTTCTCATTAGGGGCTCAATCTTAGGATTCACTGGTCTCTTTTTTTGCCTTACTGGTTTGACCTTATCAACTAAATCTATGGTATGCTGAAACAAACTAGGGTCAAACCCTTTTAAGTCATCATATGTCCAAGCAAATACATCATTAAATTCTTGACATAAATGAATGAAGTTTTCTTGCTCAGTTTCAGAACATACCTTCCCCATATTCAGAGATTTTCCATCAGCAATTGTAACTGGGGCATAATCATCTTTCTCTACAGCTAGATTCATCCCTTTGCCTCTTGTTTGATCATCAGGATTAAAGACACTCTCCAAGGTAATGAGACCCTTGGGAAACTTGTTAGAACTAAGGTGAATGATCTGATCACCATACTGATCTTGCAGCCTTGACTGGTTTTTATCTGAGAATTCTGCCTCATTCTACAAGAAACTCACTATTTTTTCATCAGAGTCAAACACTTGCCAATGAGTGTTGTTGCCAGGGATGGCAGGCCTCACTACCACCCTAATTTGTTGCTTCTTCTCCTCCTCAAGATTCCCTGGTACATCATAAGTTGCACCCACTGCCACAAGTCTATCAACATGTTTATTTTCTTTGCTAGGAATGCTCTAAATATTGAATGCACTGAAACCCTCAAGCAAATCCCAGACTCTGTGTTTGTAAGACTTGAGTAGGCCTTTTTTGCTCATATTCTGATTCCTCACCTGATTGAATACCAACTCACTATCTCCATATACTTTCAAGGCTTGAATTCCTCTCTTTTGGGCAAGTAGGAGACCTTGAATCAAGGATTCATACTCGGCTACATTATCGGTGCAACTGAATTAGAGCCTAAAGGAGAAGTAGTATCTTATTTGTGCAGGAGAGACCAACATAACACCAGCCCCTAACCCATTTGTGTTCCTTGAGCCATCAAAGTACATACTCCATATTCCATTTATATCATCATTAGTCCCAACAAGATCAGGAACTTGGGCATCTTTCTCTATTATGCAATATGTATTAAGGCCTATCTCAAGAGTCTCTGACATAGGCTCAAACTAATATGCATTTTACCACTCATCCAAAAAGAAATCAGGAATCTCTGCTATGGAAGTGACAGGCTCATTTACTATGTCATTTTCATCCATCTCTAGAATAGGGCAATTCATGTTGCTAGAATTGGGGGTGTAAGATTCAGTGTGATGAAGGGCTTGAGGTTCTACTCTAATTGAGGCATTGGCTCCATATCTAGTCTTAAATGACATATATGACCAATCGGCAGATATGAATCCACCAATCTGACCAGTGAAGTCTCTTGAAAGACAGATGGAAAAATAGGGCTTGACTTCAGCAACAGATATATCTTGAATCACAGTGCAACTAGGGCATGCATGTAGGGCCATCTCCACATTCCTAAGGATACCTACGGTGTTGACAGTACTACCATCTAATTGTAACACATCCCTAACAATGGGCTCATATTTCATTCCTAAAGTATCAGCAACACACCTAGGCATTACTAAGCTACTAGCCCCTTAATCTATCATGCAATAGTGGACTAATTTGCCTCCTATAATCAGAGAAACATAGAATAGAGGAGGTCTAACCTTTTTATTTGTCTCCACATCCCCTGCTGGTTGTACTAGACTTGTGGCATTCTCCATGATAGATGGCTGATCCTTGAGTTCAATCTTCTCTAATTCTTGTTGCAGCATCCTCTTTTGCATTGGTATGGTAGCAACAGCATCCCACATGGAGATATTCACATTGGTCTTCTTTATTTGCTCTACCACACTAAAAGGTGCATTAGGAACTTTGGTAGAAACTTTGGGAGTTGCACTTATAAGAGGTTGAGCTGGAGCAACATAAGGATCACTTGCATCCTTCTTTCTTGGATCTTTCTTTTTCTGTTGTGAAGTACTTGTCTGCTCATTTGCTGCTTGTATATGAGGTGTGGCACTTGAAGTTGAGGCCTGCTTAGGAGAAGGAGGGGCAGCATGTTCCATAGCTCTCTTCTTGCTTCTTGTGTTATGAGCAATGGAATCCTGGTTTACATTACAATGCTCCCCAACCTGATGATTCATGAAAGAGCAATCATCACGTCCTTGAATATATGAGGCCTCCTTGGGATGATCCTCCTTGTATGGTTTCTTTGTTGCAGGTATAAGAATAGTTGCAAGAAGGACAGAAATCTTGATCTTGTGACAAGTTATTTATAGGAACTAAAGCTCTGTTTTGATTTGAGCTTGAAGCAGAAGCATGACTATTTTGCCTATTCTGATCAAAAGAGCTATTTAATTAGTTAGGAGGCCTACCACCACTTGGAGCTTGATATTGCAATTGGGGAGGGTTGCCACTTTGAGCTTACTGTTTTTCTAAGGCCACCACCTTGTTACTCATTTTTTGTATCATAGAGAGACTATGCTCTAATCTCTTCCCCTGGTCCTTTAACTCCCTCCCCTGCTCTTGCAATTTTTTAGCCACGGTCTTCTCTCTTTTATCTGTATTCAGCACTAGACCTTGGAGCATTTCTTTGAGCTCATCTATCCCATTTGAGGATGTAGAAGCTTGAGGGACTGGAGTAAGGGTTTTTGATGTAGAAGTTGTAGGAAGAAGGGCCATTGCTAGTTGGTGGTTAGGAACATCAGGAAAGAAAGGCATAGGGGGCCTTGGAGCCAATTTTCCTCCTTGTATTAGGATGTTCTTAGCTTTTATGGCTATCTCATAAGCATTAGGCAAGGTATCTCCTCCCATAGTTTGGATTGTAGTGGCAATATCACTGTTAAAAGCTCTAAGGTAATGCAAGAAGGCATTACCAGGGGTAGGTTTCACTACAGTAGGTATTCTATCCCATGTCTTTTGGAATCTATAATTAAAATCAGTCATACACTCATGGAGGGCTCTTTTTATTGTAGTCAACTACTCTAATAGTGACAGATGGTCACTTCTATCGTCAAAATGTTTGCATAATCCTGCTCCTAGTTCATCCCAATTAGTTATAGAACCATGAGCTAAGCCTCTATACTACTGTAATGCATTTCCTTTTAAAGATGAGGCTAGAATTCTGACAACAACATCATCCTCTGTAATACCATGAATATTACAGACATTTGCTACTTCTTGGATATACTCTAAAGGGGAGATGGAAGTTTCACCAGTAAAATCAGGTATACCTTTTAGTGCAGATACTGGTATATCATGCCTTTGGGCTAACAATAGAGGACTCCCACCATTAAAGGTAGCAAAAGAATGAACTCTTGGCTATGCCATGTAAAAAAGTTTTCTATTGATGAGTGTTGATGGCAATCTAGGTTGAGTTTGAATAGTAGGGGGAATAGAGACAGACCTTACAGGTATATTAACTATTATTACACCCCTAACTGGTGATAATGAAGCTCTAGTCCTCCTTCCTCTAGGATTTGAAAGAGAAAGCTTTTGATATTGAAATTTACCTCTAGAAGATGCCCTTGTTTCAGCTCTGGGCATGAATTTCTACAACTTTGGCCTGGAACCAGATTTGTTGATGTTTAGAGTCACCAAGTACTTTGAAGAATCAGCCTCTTGAAGGCTTGAATATTGAAGCCAGCACTACCTCTTCAGTATTAATCTTGAAACTCTTTCCTCTTTGACACCAGTAGACTTTAAATCTTTGCTTGATCTTATTGTTGTGGTCCCACCGGGCGTGCCAAAAATTGTTCTCACTTAGGTTTTCACCCTTGTCCAAGGTCTATGCGCGAGGACAACCTATTGAAACATGGAAACAATCCCCAAGCTGTGGGACTTGAACTATGAGGTTGAGTCTTCGGAGAAGGCCAGCTTCCTCTTACTATTAGGGCGCACCTATCTACTCTTGGAGAGGAAAAGGGAGAGAGGAGCATGAAAGCAAATCTACCTAGTCTATTCTAAGGAGGTGATGCACCAAAATAGAGTGTTTAGACCCATTTCTGCCCATATATGCACTATAAAACCAAGATAACATTCAAAGACATACACACTCAGACTTATGTCAATCAGTAACCACATACAGATCAGAGAACTAGCTGAATGACACAAGGAAAAGGGTTTCACTTATACATTATCTAGTAGGCCAAGAATAGATACAATATGCTAGTCACAGATCTCAATAGTACACCAATGAGAGGCAAGATGAACACACATGCACATCGATGGCTGAAGGAGATGATACAGAATGTTATAGAGTTCAAAGACATAGGGAATTTTACACTGCAAACCTATGAACAGTAGAAAAGAATAATAGAGAAGGGTCTCCCTTAAGAAAAGATCACAAAATGCCTTTATAGTTTAGGCATAACTGAGGAAACTGGCTCTGCATTAACTGCTCAACTACTACCATCGAACCCCAAAAATATCCGATCAAAGATCACAATCGAGCATGGTTCTGAAGTACAAAATTAGATATTTGACTGAAGGAACACCTTGAGTAGACAAAAGTGATGCCAATGAATGATCCTAACACAGTAGATGGATCGACTAAGATGGTGGAGTGTTTCCCTATGCCTTGCATTCATTTCTGGTAGGTCAGAATTGATCATGAAGATCAGATCGCAAGATAACATCGATCATCTTTACTTCCTGGTTCATGAATCTATCGAAGTCAAAAAGTCAACCAGGCTATATAAACCAGCTGGGCCAATCATCTCTCTTTATTCTGCCACCTGGGGAGTCCTTTTGCGATTGACCACCTTCATCGGACTAACCGCACCACCTTTTAGACTATTATTATTCACTGTAACCGCCAGCTGCTAACCGTCAACCGTCAACAGCCAACCCTGGTCTGCCAGTGAGCCCCATGTCGACAAATTGTTATGTTGCCAACATATACATCACACAACTTCTCCATAGCGTGATGGCGCCTACCATCGATCTATCTCGATCTGACGATCCTGAAGACTCATCGTACTCCATGCTGTCCTTACCCTGGGCCCATCCTATCTGGTGCCACCTCAGTGACTGTGCCACCCCAAATGACACCTGGCGATATATGGTGAATCCTGGCCCTGCTGATCCACGTGGCAGATGGGCATTATGTCGCCATGGTAAAATTCGCACATCTTCACCATAGCGAGATGGCATCAACTGTCGATCTGCCTTGATCTGATGGCAAAGAACTTGCGAGGCGCAAAAATATCATAAGGTTCAGAACTTAGGTAATTTTAATATCTCCGTGGGTATTAAAATATTAGTAATCAAGGAGGTGACCGTTCGACGGGGTAACATTCAAATTTTGAAATTTGGTGGGGTAAACAAAATGTGGTAACAATTACATCACAAAAAGAACTTTTTTATAAGGTTATACGACTATGTCCTTCTTTCCTAAAAAAAATTATGCTCTCTTTGGCATACATTTCATGCTTTAAATCATTTAAAGTAGATTTCCTAGGTGATTTGATGCAGGAGCATCCAGAGGTATAAGGGCAATCTTGTGTCACCCAAAAAAATGTACTTAGACTTAGTTTCTATTTTATGTCTTTACATTTTTGGATACCCATTTGGCTCAAATAAAGGTTCCAACTCTCATAGTTCAACTATCAGTGCATTTGAAAATCCCAAAAAAATAGGAGCATGCAATTTGACCATCATTTTGGTGACCTAGAAGGTGCGACTTGGACAGATGAATGTAATTGAGATTTACAGCATTCCAGAAAAAGAATCAGGTCAAAAGGCCCCACGGTTTGAAAGTTATTGCAGTTTTTTGGGTTTTAGAGACCTCCTAAGAATGCTTCAAAGTCAGGTTTGGGGCATTAAATGACCTCAAAAAGGGTCAAAAAATGGGGGACGAGCAAAGCTTGTCCATAGGGCTATAGAGCGCTTCGAGAGCTTTCCAAAAATGTAAATGGTTCGTCAATCGGAGCTACGGTTCAAAAGTTATGCCTCCCGGAAGTTCGGCTACCGTTTCTGGATTCTTCTAGATTTGCATCAACTTCTAACGCGGCTTCTGGAACCTTCTATTTTGTCAGTGGATGCCTACTAGCACTTTCTAGAATGTACTCCTAGTCCTTAACCCTCCAGGGTCTATTTAAGGAGATTTTTGGCATTGTAAAAGATAGTTTGGGGCAGAGTTTGAGAGGAGGTGCTATAAGGAGAAATATTCTCCAGTTTTATTCTATTGTAAGCCCGTGGGGCATGTTTTGAAGTTTATTTTCTCTGCACTGTTTGTACTAGCTTATTTTCTCAGTTAATATAATTCCTCTTTTCTATTGTGTCCATTCTGTCATTGGGTTGTGTCCCCATCAAGTGGTATCAGAGCGGTTTTCCTGAGTGTGTAGACAGAGCGCCGACCGTGAGGCAGTTTGCACTAGGACTGTGTGGTTGTGGGTTCGAGTTAGAAGATGCGTCCATGAAGAGAGCGTGGTGGAAGGGCCAGAGCTGTTGATCCTGAGGAGGTTAGAGCCCTCCAGAGACAGGTACAAGCATTGCAAGAGGAGCTTCGTAGAGGAGCAAATATTGCCGCAGATGACAATAGTGAGGATGACAATGAAGAGGAAGTAATGGAAGTTGACAGGGAAGTTCTGAATCCTATAGAGGAAAGGCTTTTTAGGGCCATTTCTAGGTTTGGGAAAAGACCTACAATTGAAGTGGGTATATTTTCGAGAAATTTGAAACCAGATGAGTTGATCGACTGGATCAATGAACTGGACAAATACTTTGAGTATGAGGATATAAGGGACCCAGATAGGGTTAAGTTTGCAAAGGCCAAACTAAAAGGCCATGCCAAAATTTGGTGGCAAGAGATTCAAATGGAAAGACTTAGAAGAGGAAAGGAGAAGATCACAAGATGGGATCGCATGGTGGACAAATTGAAGAAGCAGTTCATTCCTGTGGACTACAAGCTTGATCTGTTTAAGAAGATGCATGGGTTAAAGCAAGCAGGAAGGTCAGTCCAAGAATATACAGAGGAGTTTTACCGACTCCTGATTAGAGCAGGGCATGCAGAAGCAAATAAGGAGAAGGTTGCTCATTATATCAGTGGGTTACGACCTAGCATCCAAGAGGAACTAATTCTAGTAAGAATGACCAGTGTTGAAGAAGCATACCAGTTTGCCCTACGAGTTGAAGAGAAGCTGAGTAAAAGGTTTGAAGGAAGACAAAGAGGGCGCGGTCAAGGAGGAAGGGGAAGCAGTAGATCATCTGGAGGTCGCAATGAAACTCAAAAGAAAAATGAAGATGAGGGTACTAGTAGGAACCAGAGGAATGAGGGTTTCAACCGCTCCCATGATCAAGACTTTGGAAATCAAAGAGGAAGAGGTTGAGGACGTGGGCAAGGAAGAGGAGGCTTTCGTGGTACCTGTTTCCATTGCAATGAAGAAGTACATCGTGCCTTTGAATGCCCTCAAAGACAAGGAAGGATAGATAGGAGAGCTTAGGGCCAAGCTAGGGTTGCTCATGTGGATGAGGATGCACAATCATCAGATTCAGAGGATGCAGAAAGAGGAGAGGCCTTGGTAAACGAAAGAGTCCTACTAAGTGGTGAAAATGAACCAGGACAACGGAGGAGTTTGTTCCGTACCAGATGCAAGTGTGAGGATAAATGTTGTGATGTGATCATTGATGGTGGTAGCACTGATATCTTGGTATCCGAAGAGATGGTCTCTAAGCTGAAGCTCAAGAGGGAGAAACATCCCCAGCCCTATCGGATTTCTTGGGTAAAAGATGATCATAAGGTCCTGGTAAGTGAACAATGTTTAGTAAAATTCAAAATTGGTAGTTACCATGATTAAGTCCTCTGTGATGTTATTTTGATGGATGTTTGCCATCTATTGTTGGGTAGACCATGGCAGTTTGATAGACATGCAATACATGATGGAAATGCAAACACATACTCTCTGACAAAGGATGGAGTTCGCCACAAATTGAAGCCCATGAAAAAGGAAGGTGAAAAGGTATGTAGCAGTGCTAGGATTTGTCTTGTTGATGGAAGGAAGTTTTTAGATGGCATGAAACATCAGCGTATGTGCTATGCTTTGATTCCTAGGAAAGATAAAGAAGGTAGTAGTGAAATACCATTGGAAGTTTCAGATTTACTAGGAGAATTTGGAGATATTATCTCTCATAATGTTCCAGATGGATTGCCACCAGTAAGGCAAATCAGTCATCAGATAGATCTGATTCCAGGAGCTAGTTTTCCTAACAAGGCTGCTCACAGGATGACTCCTACTGAAACAGAGGAGCTAAATAGACAGGTTCAGGAGCTGTTGAGGAAGGGCTTGATTCGAGAGATCCTGAGTCCATGTGCAGTACCTGCAGTACTTGCACCAAAAAAGGATGGAGAGTGGAGGATGTGTACAGATTCTCGAGCTATAAATAGGATAACCATCAAGTACCGGTTTCCTTTACCAAGGATGGATGATCTTATGGACTGCTTGAGTGGAGCTCAGTACTTCACAAAGATAGATCTGAAGAGTGGCTATCATCAAATATGGATTCGTGAAGGAGATGAGTGGAAAACAGCCTTCAAGACCAAGGAGGGTCTTTATGAGTGCTTAGTCATGCCCTTTGGATTGACGAACGCCCCAAGCACCTTCATGCGGCTCATGAATGAGGTACTTAAGAAGTTCTTGGGAAAATTTGTTATTGTCTATTTGGATGATATTTTAATTTTTAGCAAGACTTTGGAAGAACATTTACTGCATATTCGTAGTGTCCTTGAAAGGCTAAGGGAAGAGAAACTGTTAATTAATCTAAAGAAGTGCATCTTTGCAAAAAGGGAGTTAGTCTATTTGGGATTTGTTATATCACTTGAAGGTCTCAAAATGGATCCAGAGAAGGTAAAAGCCATCTTGGAATGGCCTACTCCAAGGTCTTCTACTGAGGTAAGATCATTTCATGGTCTGGTTAGTTTTTACAGGAAGTTTATTAAGAATTTTAGTGGCATATGTGCACCTCTAACTGATACAATAAGAGGGGATAGAAAGGAGTTCAAATGGACTGCAGCAGCTGTGAGAAGTTTTCAATTGCTGAAGAAGAAGGTGACTAAACAGCCTGTGTTGGCACTTCCAGATTTTAGAAAAGTGTTCCAGGTGGATTTTGATGCTAGTGGCAGTGCTATTGGGGCTGTATTAAGCCAAGAAGGTAAGCCTATTGCATATTTTAGTGAAAAATTGAATGATGCAAAGAAGAAGTATTCTGTTTATGATCAAGAGTTCTATGCAATAGTTCAGGCCTTAAAGAAATGGAGGCATTATTTATTGCCAAAGGAATTTGTTTTGTATACTGATCATCGGGCATTACAGTACCTAAATAGCCAAGGTGAATTAAATCAGAGGCATATGAAGTGGGTAGAATTCTTGCAGAGTTATACATTTGTGTTGAAGCATAGAAGTGGAAAATCTAACAGGGTTGCAGATGCATTAAGTAGGAGACAGTTGTTGCTTACATCAATGCAGGTTGAAGTAGTTGGGTTTGATGAACTCAAGAATTTGTACCCCGAGGATCCTGATTTTGCTGAAGCATGGAAAGCTTGTAAAGAACCTGTTGCTGTAGATAGAACCAAGTGGTTAGACTATTTGATTCAGGATGGCATGTTGTTCAAAGGCAGTCAATTGTGCATTCCAAGGAGTTCCATGAGGGAAAATCTGATTAAGGAGAAACACAGTGGAGGGATGGCAGGATATTTTGGTCGGGATAAGACCATTGCCATTCTTAGAGAACATTATTTTTGGCCTCAAATTACACAGGATGTGAAGAAGTTTGTACAGAGTTGCCAGGTTTGTCAAGTGGCCAAGGGGTTTAGTCAAAATACTGGCCTATATCAGCCATTGCCTGTTCCATCAAGGCCATGGGAGGACATAAGTATGGATTTTGTTCTTGGATTGCCAAGGACCCAAAGGGGTAATGACTCAGTATTCGTGGTGGTTGATAGGTTCTCCAAAATGGCACATTTCATTCCATGCCACAAAACTCATGATGCTGTCCATATTGCAGACTTGTTTTTCAAAGAGGTGGTGAGACTACATGGTCTTCCAAGGAGTATAGTTTCTGACTGAGATACTAAATTTGTGGGGTATTTCTGGAGGACATTGTGGAAGAAGTTGAGAACAGACTTGAAATTCAGTTCCACACATCACCCATAGACTGATGGCCAAACAGAAGTGGTAAATAGAAGTCTGGGCAATTTGCTGAGATGTTTAGTTGGAGATAAGCCCAAGGGATGGGATTTGATTCTACCACAGGCAGAGTTCGCTTATAATAACTCTGTAAATAGGAGTACTGGAAAATCACCATTTCAAATTGTATATGGAAATAGCCCAAGGACTGCACCAGAATTGAGGAAGATAGAACAAGGGGAGAGAACAAGTGCTGAAGCTGAGGAATTTACTGAACACATCAAGCGTCTACATGAGGAGGTTCAGGCACACATTATCAAGATGAATCAAGAGTATAAAGCTAGGGCTGATGCAAGGAGAAGACATAAGGAATTCCAAGTAGGGGATCTTGTCATGGTGCACTTATGAAAAGAAAGATTTCCAGTTGGTACCTACAACAAGCTGAAAATGAAGAAATTTGGCCCCTGCAAAATTTTGAAGAAACATAACTCAGGAAATGCATATGAGGTGGAGCTGCCAGATGGTATTCACATTTCTCCCATTTTCAACATTGCAGATTTGACAGAGTATCATGATGATGGTGCAGATGAGGAGCTGGTTTTAGAGCCATGTCCAATTCCTGCTTCTAAGAAGGAGGAGATAGAAGAAATTCTAGATCATCGTGTGGGTAGGAGTACCAGAAACAGGCAGTATGAAGAGTATTTGGTCAAATGGAAAGGACGACCGATCGAAGACTCAACTTGGATTTCAGCAGCTGAGGTTTCCCATTTGGGATTTCCTCTACCATCCATAAAGTGACAGGGTCACTTTTCAATCTACCCTAGGTGTCTGATGCAGGAGCATCCAGAGGTATAAGGGCAATCTTGTGTCACCCAAAAAAATGTACTTAGACTTAGTTTCTATTTTATGTCTTTACATTTTTGGATACCCATTTGGCTCAAATAAAGGTTCCAACTCTCATAGTTCAACTATCAGTGCATTTGAAAATCTCAAAAAAATAAGAGCATGCAATTTGACCATCATTTTGGTGACCTAGAAGGTGCGACTTGGCCAGATGAATGTAATTGAGATTTAGAGCATTCCAGAAAAAGAATCAAGTCAAAAGGCCCCACGGTTTGAAAGTTATTGCAGTTTTTCGGGTTTTAGAGACCTCCTAAGAATGCTTTGAAGTCAGGTTTGGGGCATTAAATGACCTCAAAAAGGGTCGAAAAATGGGGGACAAGAAAAGCTTGTCCATAGGGCTATAGAGTGCTTCGAGAGCTTTCCAAAAATGTAAACGATTCGTCAATCGGAGCTACGGTTCAAAAGTTATGCCTCCCAGAAGTTCGGCTACCGTTTCTGGATTCTTCTAGATTTGCACCAACTTCTAACGCGGCTTCTGGAACCTTCTGTTTTGTCAGTGGATGCCTACTAGCACTTTCTAGAATGTACTCCTAGTCCTTAACCCTCCGGGGTCTATTTAAGGAGATTTTTGGCATTGTAAAAGACAGTTTGGGGTAGAGTTTGAGAGGAGGTGCTATAAGGAGAAATATTCTCCAGTTTTATGCTATTGTAAGCCTGTGGGGCATGTTTTGAAGTCTATTTTCTCTGCACTGTTTGTACTAGCTTATTTTCTCAGTTAATATAATTCCTCTTTTCTATTGTGTCCATTCTGTTGTTGGGTTGTGTCCCCATCACGATTCAAACATATTTATTCTCACTCTTTTCCTTAAAATGTAATCATTGTCTTATATTGACATCTGAAGGGAGAAGGACCATTTATAAATTAGCACTTCTTACTCCACTATTGTACTTGATTTTCCTAGAAATAATTATCTTTTTTGGGGTTTCCTTTTTTAATTTATATACATTCATTTTTATGGATTTCCCTATATATAATTCTTCATTTGGTTGTCCTTTGCACAAAATTTTATGTAAGCATTCATCTTACAATACAAGATTGCCACACATATCACATAAAAATAAAATATATGCATTGAAAAGAAAATAACTCTAATTATGTACATTACAAAACAAACCCCATATGAAGTCAATTATAGTTTGAAGTGGTATACTTATAGCATATTCCTACAACATTTCACTAGTGTGCATGGTACTATATATACATTAAAAAAACATCATAATGGTAACATAATAGAACATGAGGTTTTCAAAACCATGCGACTATTTCCTTATTAATCTTTACATACTATAGTTTAGAATTTTTAAAATATCTTTCACTAATGCTAATAGCTAAAACCTTACCATCTTAATTTTTTTTTGGTATGATTCAGCTTGAGCTATTTCCAAAAGGTGTTATGAATGTAGATCATGAATTTTTGAGCCAACTCTTAATTTAATTAACATCTCTTGTGCTAGGTGATACTCTTGTCTTATCATGTGAAAATATTTTAATAAAAGTTTTGACTACATTAGAAAGTTTCATATCTAATCTCAAGAGTCTACCACTAGAAGACTATAACTTATTTGTTGGACAACTTTCAAAGGTAACTCTTCTATTTACAACTCTTTCCAAATTCTATAAATTACATTAATATGTCCACTTGTGTTACTCATAATTATTTTGTCAATTAAAAATTAAAACTAAATCTATTGTTATTTCTCATTGTATTGTATTCCTATTTTTAGAGTGATTTTTATTTCTTATAGTGTCAAAGGTTCTACTAGTACTAGATAAAATTTGTTTTAGAGACTCCTCTTTGTTCTTGGGTTTGAGATAAATTCATAATATTTCAATTTCTTATTGTATTTTATACATTTTAATTAGTTGTGCCATTAATTCAAATTGAAACCCAAAAAATAAATTATAAAAGAATTTTTAGTTAAATCTACTAGGATGTGTCCTAACTATGAACATGATTATCTAGGACATCACTGTTAATATAAATATGCTAATGTACTTCATTGAAATTCAAGCACATTTACTCATTAGTTAGTGTTTCCTTGTCTACGTCTCTATTATTGATTTCAATTTTTGTTTGATTTCAATATTAATTGGTATTTGAATTTTATTTCCATACATTGTTTGAATTTCTTTTGTAGTTTGAATTCCAATTTGAGTTTGATGTGCATGATTTTTCATTACTCTAATATGATAAAAAAAAATATAGGGTTGTAGAGACACACCTGTATCCAAAACTTGATTAGAACATACACTTAAATCACCTTGTTTTTTTCCCTTCTTCAACATCTGTAACTATTATATAGTATCCTCGATGGTCTTTACTTTTGAAATAATAATTTAACTTGAAGCCTAAACATTGTTCACCTCTCAAACTCTTTGTCTTCTCACTCATTGATGTTGTACTTCCTTGTCCTTATTTGTTGTAACCTCCTTAGCTATTAGAATCTTCATTTATCTCATTTTCCACTATTTTGATCCTTTCTTGTACACATTTTGAATTCAAATCGATCTAAACATGTGAAATTCAAAAGAAGAAAAGAAAAAAATACATGGAAAAAAATTTAGAAGTCGAGATTGTTAACTCTTTCATCTTTTCCTTTTGGGATTGTTTTGGGGCTCAAAGAAACCAATAAAAATGAGTAGGGTATGTGCAAGATCATGGTTAATGAAACTATGCTCTTAAGTTGCAATAAAAAACAAGCAAATCTGGGTTATGTCAACTTGACGTGCAATTTGCTACTTGTTATAAAATATATATCAAAAAGTTGAGAAAAAAGAATCTCTAGGAAATTGAATTTAGTTTCTAAACTACTAGGCCTTATCTAAAAATTAAAAATAAAAATAAAAATTTATTGCTTAAATTTTTAATTTTAATGCAATAGTACAAACATTTTAGGAGAAAAATAAGAAGTAGATGTATGTCTGACCACCTTAATCAAAACCAAATGATAATATTTTTAAAATATTCTAGATAGAAAAAGTAGACTCATACCTAGATGTGACACTTTTTTTTTCTTTTAATTCTAAATTAATAATTAATTATTAATTTTCTACTTTAGTATTTTTATAATAAAAACTCTTGTGTATGACCACCTTAACTAATTCAAAACTCTAAAAAAAAAATCTCTTTTTTTCCTTATAGTAGAAGAAACATAAAATGTGATGCATCATTTTGATTTCAAAAATGTTGTACCATTTGAAAGTTATAGTTGATTTTCAAGTAGTGTGACAATCAAAAATTTATATGTAACTCTTTGAGAAAATAAACAATAATTACTTACTAAACTAATAATTTGATAAACCTTACACTTATGGAAAGATAAGAACATCATTAAGAAGCCCTTTTCATTTCATCAAATTTTGAATAAAGAAAAGTTGTCAGTGTCGAAATCTAATTGAAAAGATCATTATTAAGAGAGATTGTTGACAGAATTAGATTATTGAAGAAGACTATGTGCTTCAATCATTTTTTTATCACTGATGTCAAACCTACTATTTCCTAGTGATACATCTGCTTATAAGATTCAAGTACTATCACTTAGTTGATTGATGAAGAGGATTTGATCAATAAGAGGTAACAATAGCACCTAGAGGAAAGGTTGAGTTATGATTATGTAATGAAGTATAAGGATTAGTTAAGACAATGATGACATGATGTATTAATAATCTGCTTAAGGTTACAAAATTTTGGTTACACTTAGAAAGTTAAGAAGAACAAGTTATAGAAAGTTTTTCTATCAAGCTTGATCGAGTGGATAGTAGGTGCTGAGCAAAGTTAGTGCAAGTCAAGTAGAAAGTCAGTTGGAGCCAAGAAAAAAAAAATTATACTGGATGCTAAGCAAGATAGTTGATGTTGAGTAAAGTTTAGTTGATGTCAACCATCACTAAACTTTAGTTGATGACTGATTTTATAGTTGATGCCGAGCAACACAGTATGTGTCGAGCATCAGAAGGTTGATAATGTCGAGCTATTGCATTATGTTAAAGATCAAAGATTCACCAAATCTAAGCCAACAAGTTTGTTTACTTGAAACTTGTGAACCAGGAGGAAGTTAAAGTTGATGAGCTAGAGGCACAAAATTTGATGTAAACTATTTTTAGGTGAATTCTAATGGATTCTAGGAGAAGTTTCTAGAAGAGACAAGATGTGGGGTAGATACATTATATCCTACCTAATCCATTTAAAACCCCAAATATAATGATGGAAAATGAGTGGGAAAATATCCTAATTTCCTATTTATAGGAATGTCTAGTCATGAAGAAAAGTTGTTTTCATATGTGAGAACCCAAGGAGAAGGAGTTAAGGATTTTTCTTCATCAAGTGACTCAAAAGAAAGATCAACAATGGCATGCAAAGAAAGAAGGCTTAAGGGAATAATGGAGATGAATGCTTGAAGGGTGAACAAGTTATTAGAACTACAAAGTATGAAAGCCAAGTAGAATCAAGGATTGAACAGAGATCTAAAATCTCCAAGAGAAGTTCTACAAGTTTTATCAAATCAAAACTCTATTGTTACTCTCTAACAATTGTATCAATCTAGGGTAAATCTTTTCCATTAAGGTTGACCTAATAGTAATTTGTAAATCCTTTAACCAAGTGGCATTCCAAGTGAATGGCCTAAAGTCCTCTAACAAGGCTCACTTCTAATAGGGTGATTGAAAACTCTTAACTAGGTCACATTTAACAGTGTGTATTGTAACCTTTAATAGCGTTGTCCTTTCATAGGACATCACTTCAAAAGAGTGAAAATGAGTAGCATGTTACCGATGTTGGGGTTCTATGTAAATCATTGTGTCAAGACTATTGATGAATCTAATGTATTTTATGCTTTACATTTTTGCAAGTTGATTTGACAGTAACATACAAGTTTTAGTGATTGCATAATCCAATAAGTTGCATGCATGGATATGAATGTTTTATGGGTTCACTAAGTTGTGAAAAGTTTTATTTATACATTTGGACCTTAGATAAATAATTCACCCCTACTTAATTATTCTAAAGTATTCCAACAATTCATATTAGAGCCATCTGCTTAAGAGAACTAGTTTCAAGGTACTAGAAGCATAGAGATTGAGATATCTAAACTAAAAGTACCCAAGCTAAATAGAGATAAATTTCTTTCATGGAAAAATTTAATGAAGCTACACGTTGGAAGACTTGGAGATCATGCACAATATACCATTATAGTGGAACATGTTGATCTAGTTGGAGCCCTAACTACTGGAGATATGAAGAAGAATAAAGAACATAATCATGTGATGTTGTCCAGAGATTGCCTCAGCCCTAAGCTATGATGAATTTGATCATATCAAAGGCTATGACACTACAAATAAAATATGGGAGCCCTACACACCATCTATGGAGGAGACAAAAATGTTCAAAGAGCCAAATTTGAAAGTCCTAGAGGTAAGTTTAATGACACGAGAATGGAAGGTGAGAATATTGCTCAATATGTTGCCAGAATAAAAGAAGTTGTTAGTGCAATAAGAGAAGCCACTAGTCACATAGATGATGATATTATGTTAAGAAAAGTCTTGAGAACATTATTGCCTATTCATTCTATTAGATTTTCTACAATTCAAGAACTAAAATTTATTTTAGGAAATGATCCAACCCTTGAGGGTCTGATAGGTAGACTCACTGCTTTTGAGCTATCTAATTGTGATAATTACAAACCTGAGAGTCTTGAATTTGCTTTCAAAGCTAAGTTGTTATTGAAGGACTACGATGAGGTGAAGAAAAAGAAGAAGAAGAGAAATATAAAATATGTATCAAGGTATGTGTAGGATCATGGTGTGCCAAAAAGTGGTGATCTGAAAATTTTGTAGTTCTAAAATATCTCAAACCATTTCAAAACCTATTCCAACTTTTTTCCCACCCACCCTAATACTAAATGAAAAAAATTAATATCTTTATAAGATCTACTATATTTTTTGATACCAAACCTATATGATCAACTTTAAAAACATCCTAAAAATATGCTTTTGGCCTATTTTTATGTGATTTTTACTTCAAACATGTAGCTAATGACTTTTTTCTCACCAAAATTTGATGAAATGAAAAGGGTTTCTTAATAATATTATTATCTTTCCATAAATATAAGGTTTGTCAAATTATGAGTTTAGTAAGTAATTATTACTTATTTTCTAATGGAGTTATTTATAAAGTGCTGAATAATACACTACTTGAAAAATAACTATAACTTTTAAATGGTACAACATCTTTTAAATCCAAAAGATGCATCACATTATATGTTTCTTCTACTATAAGGAAAAAATATGAAAATTTGAATTTTGTAGAGTTTTGAATTAGTTAAGGTGGTCAGACATGAGATTTTTTTAATTCCAAAAATACTAAAGTCAAAAATTAATTAATTATTATTTATTTAGAATAAAAATACCCAAAAATATGTGTCACATCCAAGCATGAGTCTACTACTTATATCTAGAATATTATTTAAAAATATTATCATTTTATTTGATTAAGGTGGTCAGACATGTGTGCACTTATTTTTGTTCTGAATTTTTTTTAATATTGAAATAAAATTCAAAATTTTGACCAATCAATTTTTATTTTTTTGAAATAAGTCCTAGTAGTTTAGGAACTAGATTCAATTTTATAGAAATTCTTTTCTATCAACTTTTTGATATAAAGTTAATAACAAGTAGAAATTTGCACACCAAGTTGACATAACCCTGAGTTTTTGATTTTTTATTGCCATTTAAGAGCATAGTTTGGTTGACCATGATCTTGCACATACCCATTAAGTGATAGTGACATAGATGAGGAAGATGTTGAACAATTGGAAGCACTACTTGCAGGAAGATTTCACAAAGGTAAATGGGAAGTTCAAAGGTAAGTTACCCATCATTTATTTCAATTGCAATGAGGTTGGTCATATTGGTACAAGATCTACACAGAAGAAGAACTACGGAGATGACATCAAGTATAAAAATAGAAGAGAAGATGACAAAAAATATTACAAAGAAAAAAGGAAGAATTCATGCTACATTGTTGAAGACCAAATCATGGGTGCTTCTGATGAACATGATGATGAAGTGGTGTATGTTGCAATGAAGGACAAATCAGATGAAGATGAGGCAACTGCACTTGTGACTTGTGCATAAAAAAATGATAGATGGATCATTGACAATGGATGCTCACATCACATGACTAGAGATAGAAGTAAGTTCAATACTTTAAATTTTTATGATGGAAATTGTGTAAGATTTGGTAATGATGCACCACGTTTCATAAAGGGAAAAGGTTAAATCAAACTCATAGACAAGATTTCATGTGATAATGCATAATATGTTGAAGGACTAAATTATAACCTATTGAGTGTATACAATTGAGTAATTTGGGATGCAAGGTTGAATTTGGAAATTAAACTACTAAGATATATGACACAAATGGGAATCTGATTGGAGAAGGTGATCAAACTAGAAGTAATCTATTCTTCTTGATATAGAGGATGCTACTTGTGTTGTTGTAAAATTTGATGATGTATGGCTTTGGCACAAGAGATTATGTCATGTTAACTTTGATAACTTGGTTAGTATCAGTCACATGAAGGAAGTTAGAGGCTTGCCTAAGTTGAAGAAATATGATAGTGTAGTTTGCAAACAATGTTAGCTGGGCAAAATAACAAAGTCAAACTTTAAGAGTAAAGCTTATACCTCTAAAGAAATATTAGAGATTGTTCGTACTAACTTGTGTGGACCAATTGAAGTATAGAGCTACATAGGAGACAAGTGCATAATGCTATTTGTTGATGATTATTCTAAGATGGTGATAGTCATATTTTTGAAACAAAAATATAATCTTTTTCAAATGTTTAAGTGGTACTTGGCAAAAAATTGAGAATGAAAAAGGTAAAAGTTTGAAATGCTTGAGATCAAATAAAGGTGGAGAATTCACATCAAATGAGTTTGATATGTTCTGTAATGACAAAGGAATCAAAAGACAAACATATGCCCCTAGGACCCCTCCAAAAAATGGGATTGCTGAAAGGAGAAACACATGTATAATAGACTATGTTAGAACACTTATGATGGAGAAGAATGTTGCTTTGAAAAATTGGAGAGAAGTTGTAAGTACTGCTATATATACATTGAACCATATGCAAATCAAGAAAGGTACTCATTCAAAACCTTTCAAAGTATGGTATAGATATCCACCCAATGTAAAAATACTTTAAGGTATTTGGAAGTAAATGTTACATTCTTAAAGATATTAGGAATGGAAATCTTGATGCAAAAAGTGAAGAAGGTATCTTCTTTTGATACTCCACAAGAAGTAAAGCCTATAAGAGTTTAAATACTAATGCTAACAAAATTATGGAAAGTGCAAATGTGAATTTTGATAAATTTATAGAGGTACATGAGGTTGAATCTATGAAAGAACTAGAAGATTAAAAATCATTCGTATACTTTGATGAAGGAATGCCTGCTAAAGAAGGTGTTGCAAATCAAGTGACAAACCAACAACAAGTATCAATGACTATTGAGTAACATCCTATGAATGTTGAGTTTCATTCAGAAATAGAGCTGGATTTAGATGTCGAGTTAGAGAATGAAGAAGATGCACATTTTGACTCTAAGATTAGTAGACATGAAAGAGATGTTGAGATACTTGACAAAGATGCACACAGTGATTCTAAATCAGGAAGACAAAATGAAGAAACAAGAGCTAAGTCAAGATTGTCCAAATATGTCAAAAGACATCATCCTAGTGATCAAACCATTGGAGATAAAAATGATAGGCCAATAACAAGAAATAAATTAAGAAGTGAATCATGTTTGTTGAGCATGAAGGAACCCAAAATAGTGAAAGATGCATTAGAAGATGTGGACTGGTACAAAGCCAAGGAAGAAGATATTGAATAGATAGAGAAGAACAAAACTTGGAGTCTAGTTCCTAGACCAAAACACAAGAATGTGATTGGCACGAAATGGGTATTTAGAAACAAGCTGGATGAGAATGGTGAAGTTAGAAGAAACAAAGAAAGATTAGTTTGAAAAGGATATGTGCAAGAAGAAGGAATTTACTATGGGAAGACATTTTCCTTTGTTGCATGAATAGAAGGAGTAAGAACTCTACTTGCTTATGCCACATATAAAGGTTTCAAAGTTTATGAGATGGATGTTAAATTTGCAGTTTTGAATGGCATATTAGAAGAGGAAGTTTATATAGAATAGCCAGAATGTTTTGTTGATGATAAAAATAACAACATGGTATGTATACTACACAAAGAACTATATGGTTTGAAGAAAGCACCATGAGCATGGTATGAGAGACTTCATAGTTATCTTGTGAAGATTGGATTTGAAAGGACTGATGATAACAACAATATATACATAAAGATAGAAAAAGGAAAATGTATTTTGATATCAAAAATATTTGTTGATGATATCATATTTGGAGGTCAAGATGCTTTATGTAAAGATTTTGCAAATCAGATGAAACAAGAATTTGAAATGTCAATGTTTGGAGAAATTTTTTTTTTGTGAGTTTGCAAATTTATGTGATGAAGTATGGTATATACATCACCCAGTCAAAGTATGTCAAAGAAATATTGAAGACTTTTGGATTAGAAGATTCCAAACTAGTAAGTACACCTATGATGATAGGACACAAATTGTCAAACAATGATGATTCAGCTGAGGTGAATCAAACATTATATAGGTCTACGATTGGCAAGTTGCAATATGTAGTACATAGTAGACTTGATGTGCATTATCTATAGGCATAGTTGCAAGATTCTCTGCTAATCCAAGGGAAAATCATTTAATGGTTGTGAAAAGAGTAATGAGATATCTAAAAGGAATAGAAGAGTTTGGTCTATAATACAAGAAGAATGAAAATTTTGAATTGAGAGCCTACACTAATGTTCATCAGGCTAGAAACATTGATGATAGAAAGAGCACCAATGGAGGAGCATTTTCTTAGGCAAGAGACTAGTTACATGGACTAGCAAGAAATAGAGTTGTACCTCACAATCTATTGTTGAAGCTGAATATGTTGTTGTAAACTATACAAACATTGTATGAATCAAACAACTACTCAAAGGAATGAGGGAAGAGATCACAAAACTAGTGATACTTTATTGTGATAATACAATTGCTATCAATAGATCAAAGAATTCAGTGATGCACATAGAGACAAAGCAATGTTGCAATTAAGTATCATTACTTAAGAGAGTAAGTTCAAGATAATGAGGTGAAGATGGAATATGTTAACTCAAAGGACCAAATTGCTAATATCTTCACAAAATCATTACCTAAGGATGCTTTTGAACATCTAAGAGGTAAACTAGGGGCGATACCCCTATCAAAGGCTATTTAAGAAATAGAAGGATGTCGTATATCAAACAAGCTAATGTTTATATAATACAAATTGATGCAGTGGATCTTACTTTAGGAGCTGGCTAAAGTAATCATAGAGCTGAAACTTCAAATCAATCACAAGCAAGTTGACAGAGGGAGAAACTAAAGAGACTATAAAATCTTATACCTGCATGTTTTAAGATGACAAATTTTTTTAGTATATATCTTTGGCATTGCTATCAAAGAGGGAGAAAGTACATTAAACTGATCAAGAAGGGAAGGATTTACTAATCAAGAGCCACCAAAATAAATGGAGTAAGTACATTGCTGATCAGAAAGAGAGAAAGTACATCAAGGAAAGAAAGTGTAATCATAGAAGGAGATATTCCTTATAAATGATGAGGGAGAAAGTGCAAGAGATTGTTGTCAAAGAAGCTGAACAAGATTGATCTTAGAGGGAGATCAGATAATTGTCAATGTTGTTGATCAGAAGAGGACACATGAATGATGTAAGAAAAAGGGAGAAAACCTTTTCTAGAGAGAGTTATAAGAAAGAGTTTTATAACCTAATTAGAAGATGGAAGTTTATGATAGAGCGAGAAATTTCAATACAAGTATTCTTTTTGGTATTAGCTTACTATTTTAACCCAATCAAATTGGTTAAACAAGATGTTTATTATTTGATTAACTTGGTTGATTAGTTTGGTTTTCCATCAATGCCAAAGAGGGAGATTGTTGAAATCTAATTGAAGAGATCATTATTAAGAGAGATTGTTAAAAGAAGGAGATTGTTGAAGAAGACTATGTGTTTCAATCATTGTTTTGTCACTGATGTCAAACCTACTATTTGTTGCTAAGACAACCACTTATAAGATTCAAGTACTACCACTTAGTTAATTGACAAAGAGGATTTGATTAATAAGAGGTAACAATAGCAGCTAGAGGAAAGGTTAAGTTATGATTATGTAATGAAGTACAAGTATCAATTAAGACAGTTATGACATGATGTATTGATAATCTACTTAAGGTTAAAAAATGCAGGCTACACTTAGAAAGTTTAGAAGAACAAATTACACCAAGGTTATCTACCAAGCTTGATCAAATGGATAGTAGGAGCCAAGCAAAGGAAATGCAAGCTAAGAAGAAAGTTAGTTGGAGCTGAGCAAAAGAAAATTCTAGTGGATCCAAAGCAAGATAGTTGATGCCAAGTAAAGTTTAGTTGATGTTGTGTGATTTTACAGTTGATTCCAAGAAACACAGTATGTTTCGAGCATTAGAAGGTTGATAATAATGAGCTACTACATTATGTTAAAAATTGAAGATTTGCCAAATCTAAGCTAACAAGTTTGTTTTCTTGAAACTTATGAACCAGGAGGAAGATAAGGTTGATAAGCTGGTGGGATAGAAGTTGATGTAAACCATTTTTAGGTGAGTTCTAATGCATTCTCAGAGAAGTTTCTAGAAGAGACAAGATATGGGATAGATACATTGTATCCTACCTAATCCATTCAAAATCCAAAATTGAATGATGGAAAATGAGTAGAAAAATAATCTAATTTCCTATTTATAGGAATATTTGGTCATGAAGAAAAGTTGTTGTCATATGCAAGAACCCAAGGAGAAGGAGTTAAGGGTTATGCTTGATCAAGTGACTCAAGAGAAATATATACAATGGCATGCTAAGAAAGAAGGCTTAAGGGAAGAATGGAGATTAAAGCTTGAAAGGTGAACAAGCTATTAGAACTACAAAGTATGAAAGCCAAGCAGAATTGAGGACTGAACATAGATTTGAAATCTACAAGAGAAGTTGTAAGTTGTATCAAATTAAAGCTCTAGTGTTACTCTCTAACAATTGTATCACTCTAGGGTAAATACTTTGGATTAAGGTTGACCTAATAGTCATTTGTAAATCCTTTAACCATGTGGCATTCCAAGTGAATTTCTTAAAGTCCTCTAACAAGATTCACTTCTAATATGGTGATTGAAATCCCTTAACTAGGTCACATTTAACAACTTGTATTGTAATATTTAATAGGGTTGGCCTTTCACAAGGCATTACTTCAAAAATGTGGAATGGAGTAGCATGTCACTAGTAGTTTTTCCAAAATTGGGTTCCCATGTAAATCATTGCATCAAGTGTGCTGATGAGTCTATTGTGTTTTATGTTTTACATTTCTGGAAGTTGATTTGACAGTAACATACAAGTTATAGTGATTGCATAATCTAGTAAGTTGAATGCATGGATATGAATGTTTTATTGGTTCACTAAGTTGTGGAAAGTTTTATCTATACATCTGGTCCTTGGATAATTGATTCACCCAACCCCCCCTCTCAATTATTCTAAAGTATTCCAACTGTCAACTACATGTTTGAAGTAAAAAATACATAAGAACACGCCTAAAACACATTTTTGAGATGCTTTTAAAGTTGACTATATAGGCCTAGTATGAGAATATATAGTAGTCCTTATAAAGGTATTAGTTGTTTTCATTTAGTATCAGGATGGATTGGGAAAAAGTTGGAATATATTTTGAAATGTTTTAAGGCATTTTAGAACTACATATTTTCAAGATCAGCACTTTTTTGCACACCATGATCTTGCACATACCTAGCACCTAATCTATAGATTAGCCACAAAATGTATAAACTAGGATCTTGTTTTGATCTTAACGAATAACAAAAATGGGTACCTATTTCTTAAGACATAGGCAAGAACTATAGCCCAACCTTAGATTTTGGCTTAGGGAAGGGTTTACATAGGTGTGGTGGAACTGAGCCTATTCCTTGACCTCTAAAGACTTTTTTAAATTTCAAATCTCATCCTTGCCATATTTTTAAGAGGGCCTTGTCAATCATAGTTTTTGAAAAAACAAAAAATGATGCAAGGAGGAGGATGGAAAATCCTACAAAAACATGTGGGATAAACTCAACTTGCAACCTTCTACCCTTTCTCAAAGTTAAACATGGAAGCTACACAATTTATAAATTAAACCACATAGTAGAAAAGGCTAGACAAAGCATATTTTAGTTGTAATTATTTCACTTTGGGTAAAAGCACAACCTTGTGTCACCCTTTTGTAAAGGAAAATGCTAAAAAAAGTATAATTTTTCACCTTCAATGAAATAAAATTCGTATTATTATTTTGAATTTGAGAATGAAGTAAACTAATGAAATGTGTAGAAATGGATTAAGTTTATGATTATAATTTTTAGTAACTATTTGGAATAAGAATTGATATATGTTCCTAATTTTTATAAATATTTTTTTAGCTACTGAAAAACACAAAAAAATAGGGATCTAGTTCCCACTAAAAGAATTTTTGGAAATAAACTTATTTCCCTTTCATCTTAGACTATGTTATAGAAAACATGTATAGCTAGAACAATAAAAAATAAAAATCAGCTTTTGACCTATATTTTCTCTTCTATAATGATTCAAATTTCAACTCACTTGAAATTGATAGTTTTCATCTCCGACCACATTTTTCAAAACAAATATATTCTTACCTAGAGAAATATTATACATTCTAGAAGAGGACTCTCTCCTCTAGAACACCATATAATTTTTAATTTTCTTTGATATGATTTAATATTTTTTTATTTCTCAAACTCGACATTTTTTCAAGTGTTAAAATATGTGCTTGTAGACTTTTTTAATTACAATGTACTATATCTTTTTAAAACACTATAAACTCTACATGAGAATATTCTTGACTCTGAGCTCTATAAAATAGTGTTTATATGTTATTAAAAAACTATCATAAAAAATAGTAAGAATTATTGAAATGCCACTTTTTTGAAATAATTTTATTTCTTTACCAATTGGATATAAACTAGTATGAAACATGCATTTAATAGACATTTCCAATTGGAAAAGTGTAAGACCATATATATCTTAGCTATAATTAATTTATTTAGATCATATTTTTGAATAAAATTAATTTTTAGATAGAGATACTCAAATTCAATCATTTTGATATGTCAACCTGAAAGGTGACACAACTTTGTACTTTTACTCCTTCACATATAGAATTTGACCACAACATGCTTAGTTGTGAGGAATTTCAAGTTGTAGCCTTAAAAAAAATAAGAAATATACAAAATCAAAGCCTTAGCTTGCATCTTCTAATATTCCTAATCTTTTTACTATTTCTTCATATCTATCTCCCTTGTTTCTCTATGTCTAATCAAATTCTTTGTATAGCCAACTAAGCCAAAAGTTGGATAGTCAAGCATTAATTTGATGAGGCTACAACCTAAGAAAAAATAAAAACAACATGAAAAGGATAATTGTATTATCAGGTATGATATGCTATTATGTTCAATACACCAAAAATAGACTTAGCTACCTGCCCTATACAATTAAAATCCTATCAGATTCTAGAGAAAAATTATTTTAATAGTACCTTCTTGCAAACTCGATAATAAATGTCTTTACAATGCAAGAAATGACCTTAAGTATCCCAAATTAGGTTTAGGGTTAGAAATAAATTTTATAATATTGCATTTGGCATCCACAGCCAAAGTAGAAGGTTTTAGAAGACACATCAAAAGTTGATGCAAGATTAGAAGAATGAAAAATGGTAGTCAAACTCAAGGTATTTTTTAGTGGCTAATATTCATAAATTGGCTAATTTTAGGATTTTTTTGCTAGTAATTTGGCTAATAATTTAAGATTTAATGCAACTTAAATCACCACATTTTTATTAAATTTAGTTCTAAAATATTTAAAATTGGTCAATAATTTATTTTATTAATAAATTTAAGCTTAAAGATTTGTCAAAATATTTGATACATGATTAAATTTGATTCACCTAAATATCATATATTATCAAAGAAATTAAAATTAATTCACCAATAATTATCATAATTATTAGTTACTTTAGGGATATATCGCCAATATTTAGTTTTCACTATTGATTTAAAATATAATATAATTATCCTCATAATTTCCATGAGATAAAACATGGTCTATTTTGATTTGTAATATTCCATGATGATTATCCAACTATCTATTATTATTAAGATTCACAAATATTTTCTACTCAAAAATTATGATTCCAAAATATTCGACACTGTAAATAATATTTAAAATAAAAAACTGAGAGATTCACCAATAAAAATAATTTGGCTTTTTGGTTTTTCCAAAATAATGAAAGATTCACCAATGTATTATATCTTTTTCTGGATGGGGTTTTCTTAAAGTTTGCTCTGGACTCCAACTTTAGGGAGCCATAACTTTTGATCCAGGACTCTGATTGACAAACCATTTACATTTTTAGAAAGATCTCCAAGCACTCTGTACCTGATGGACCGGGTTTCCCTATTTCCATTTTTCAAGCCCATATGATGTCTTTTAGTTCTTCAAATCTAACTTTGAGGCATTCTTAAGGGTCTCTAGGCAATTTAACACTGCAATAACTTTCAAATAGTAAAGCCTTTTGACCTGATTCTTTTTCTGGAATGTTTTAAATTACAAGTCCAGTCATCCTCCAACTAACAACTTCTACATAATCATAATTATGGCTCAATTACAATATAACCTATTTTCTACACTTGCACATATCCTAAGATACTAAAAAACAAAAACCCAGAGAACCAATAGTGGAACTATGAGAGTTAGAATCTTTATTTGGCCCAAATGGGTATCTAGAAATATAAACACATTAAACATAAACTAACACTAAGGATATGTTTTTCATGTATAGAGAGGGAGGTCAAAGGGCTCAAAGAGCTAGCCCATACTGATGGGGGATCACTCTTACACTATCGGATGCTCCTGCGTCAAACATCCAAGGTAAATTGAAAGGTGACCCTATCACATTATAGATAGTAGAGGAAAACTCAAATGAGAAAACTCTATCATGGATATCCAAGTTGAATCTTCTACTATTTGTCCCTTCCACTTCACTAGGTTCTTCTCATACTACATGCTTCTAGTACTCTGACTCACACGACTATCCAAAATTTCTTCTATCTCTTCCTTCTCAAAAGTAGGAATGAGACATGGCTCTAGCATCAACTCCTCCTCTACGCCATCATCATGATATTTTATTAAGTTTGCAATACTAAAAAAATGGGAAATATGGATCCCATCTAAAAACTTCACTTCATATGCATTTTTGGAATCATGTTTCTTCAAAGTCTTGTAGCGACCAAACTTCTTCAGGTAAAAGTACAAAGTTCTATCACCTTTTAGGCTGACTTATAAGAATGACTAAATTTGAGTTTTTCAATCCAAAAATCATTTTTTCTTAAATCTATGATCTCAGACAAATTCATTCTAGCTAAGTTATATATGGTCTCACAATTTTCCAATTGGAAATGTCTATTAAATGCATGTTTTGTACTAGTTTTTATCCAATTACTAAAGAAATAATATTATTTCAAAAAATTGACATTTTAGTATCTCTTACTATTTTCTATGATTTTTTTAGTAAAATAAAGATATCATTTTATAGAGCTCAAAGTCAAGAATATTCTCATATCAAAAAAAAATTCAAAATTATATGATGTTCTAGAGGAGAGAGTCCTCTTTCAAAATGTATAATTTATCTTCTAGTTAGAATAGATTTGTTTTTAAAAATTTGGTGGGAGATGAATACTATTAATTTGGAGTGAGTTGAAATTTGAAGCACTATAAAAGAGAAAATATAGGTCTAAAGTTAATTTTTATTGTTGATTATTCTAGCTATATGTGTTATCTATAACATAGTTTGAGCTCAAATAGAAACACGTGTATTTCCATATATTATTGTGGTGGGAACTAAACCCCTAATTTTTTATCATTTTTCAACAACTAAAAAATTATGTATAAAAATTAGGAAAATATATCATTTCTTATTCCAAATAATTATTAAAAAATTTAATCCTAAACTTCGACCATTTCTACACATTTCATTAGTTTACTTCATATTCAAATTCTAATTAATATTACTAGTTGTATATCATTGAAGCTGAACAATTATATGTTTGTTAGCCTTTTCATTTACAAAAGGGTTACACAGGTCTTTGTTTTTATCCCTTCATCTTCATCTTGTTGTAGGTGCCCACAGAAATCAATATTTTCTCAAGTACATCATAAACAAATCCCTAACTAGAACTTGTTATATCTCCTCTTTTGATTCGCTCTAGCTTTATACATTAGGTTCATCTTGATAAAATTTGCATGTACCTCCTCATGCAAGTTCTTGACATGTTCACCAAAATCTTCTACATCATCACTATTCCTCTCTCCTTCCTCTATTTTCCTTAACTCAGGTGTAGTCCTTGGACTATTCCCATAAATAATTTGGAATGGTGATCTAGCAGTACTCCTATCCACATAATTATTGTAAGAAAATTCTTCTTGTGGTAGAATCAAATCCCATCCATTGGGCTTATCTCCTACTAAAGACCTCAACAAATTTTTCAGACTTCTAATTTTCCATTAGTCTCCAAATGATGTGTAGAACTAAACTTCTAGTATGTCTTCAACTTCTTCCAAAAAGTCCTCCAGAAATACCCAACAAATTTAGTATCCCTATTAGAAACAATAATTTTTAGGAGACCATGTAGCCTCACCACCTCTCTGGAAAAAAAATCTACAATATACCCTGCATCATGAGTCTTGTGACATGGAATGAAATGTGTCGTCTTGGATAACCTATCAACCACCACAAATACTAAGTCATTATCCCTTTGTATCCTTGAAAATTTGAGAACAAAATTCATACTTATGTACTCTCAAGGCTTTGATGGAATAGACAATGGTTGATAGATTCCATTATTTTGACTTACTCCTTTGGCTATCTGACATATTTGACTTTGACTTACTCCTTTGGCTATGTGACATATTTGACATTTTTGCACAAACTTCTTCACATCTTGTGGCAATTAAGGAAAAAAATAATGTTCACAAACAATAGCAATGGTGTTATCATGACCAAAGTGTCATGCCATCCCTCCACTATGTTTCTCCATGATCAAGTTCTCCCTCATGGAACTCCTTGGAATACACAATTGACTACCCTTGAAAAACATACCATCCTAGATCATGTAATCTAGCCACCTAGTCCTTTCTAGAGTAATAGGTTCTTTACAAGCCTTCTAGAAGCCTCTGTAATGTTACGATCCTTAGAATATAGATTCTTGAGTTCATTAATACCAACCACTTCAACTTTCATTTCTATCAGCAACAAGTGTCTCCTACTTAATACATCTCCGACCCTATTAGGCCTTCCAATTCTATGTTTCAATACAAATGCAAAGCTTGGCATCAACTCTACCCACTTCAAATGTCTCTAATTCAATCTACCTTGGCTATTTAGGTATTGTGATTCCTGATGATCATTATATAGACAAATTCTCTTGGTAACAAATAATTTCTCCAGTTATTAAGGCTTGAACTATTGTGTAGAACTCCTATCATAAACATAATACTTCTTTCCATCATTGAATTTTTCACTAAAATAGACAATAGGCTTACCTTCTTCTCTCAACACAACCACAATAGCATTGCCACTAGCATAACAATCCACCTATAACACTTTTCTAAAATTAGGGAGTTCCAACACAAGTTGCTTTGTCACCTTCTTCTTCATGAACTCAAAACTCCTTGCAACTCCTATAGTCTAGTTGAAATTTTTTTTATCCCTTCTCATTTATTTAGTTAGGGGTGCACATATTCTACTAAAATTCCTAATGAACCTCCTGTAAAAACTAGCCAAATCATGGAATGACCTCATCTCAGTGGTGGACCTTGGAGAGGGCCATTCCAAGATGATCTTCACATTCTCTAGGTCCATTTTGAAACCTTCAACTAATACAGCAAACCCAAAATAGACTAAATCCTTTTTGACAAAGGTACATTTCTTCAAATTAACCAATAATTTCACTTCCCTCAACATTTCAAGGAAACTATGAATGTGTGATGAATATCCATCCAAAGACTTACTAAAAATCAAAATATCATCCAGATAGACAGTAACAAATTTTCCCAAAAATTTCTTTAGTACCTCATTCATAAGCCACATGAAGGTTCTTCGCACATTGATCAGTCCAAATGACATGAATAACCACTCATAGAAATTCTCCTTGGTATTGAATGCATTCTTCCACTCATCTCCCTCTCTTATCTATATTTGGTGATAACCACTCTTGAGATCTATCTTTCTAATCAAGTATTGAGCTCCACTCAAGAAATCCATAAGATCATCCATCCTTGGCAAAGGAAACTGATACTTGGTGGTTATCTTATTTATAGCCCAATTTTTTGTACACATCCTCCACTCTCTATTCATGTTTGGTGCTAGTACTATAGGTACTACACATGGACTCAAGCTCTCTCGAATTAGACCTTTCCTCAACAACTCTTGACTATGTATGCTCATTTGCTCATTCTGAGTAGGATTCATCATATTAGTAGCCTTGTTAGGCAAACTAGCTCTGAGGAAAAAAACTATTTGATGACTAATTTGCCTTACTAGCATCAACCCTTCTATGACATTATCAATTATAACATCTCATTACTCACTTGGTATACATGAACTTGAACTAGAACTTAACTAATACCTTCCTTATTTTTTGTAGGAATTAAATCATAACACATATGTTGATGTTTCATGCTATCCAAAATAATTCTTTCATCAACAAGACATACTATAACACTACTGGATACCTTTTCACCCTCCTTTATTAAGGGCTTCAACTTGTGATAAACTCAATTCTTTGTTAGAGAATATGTATTTGCATGACCATCATGAATTGCACATTTGTGAAACTATCATGGCCTTCCCAAATATAGATGGGTATATCCATGGGGATGATGTCACAAAGAACCTCGTCATGGTAACTCCAAATCTTGAACATTACCAAACACTGTTTGCTAACTAGGACCTTACGATCATCCTACACCTAGGCAATCTGATATGGATGGGGGTGTTTCTCCCTCTTCAACTTTATCTTTGAGACCATCTCCTTTGACACCAACTTTTAAGTTCTCCCATCATCAATAATCACATTACAACATTTACCCTCACATTTGCACTTGTTATGAAATAGAATCCTTTATCTAGATTCAGTTTCATCGCTTAGCAAGTCCCTTTCATTAACTAGAACTTCTCCTCTTTCTACACCCTCCAAATGTGATGACTTAGCATTTTCATCCACATGAGTAACCCTTACTTGACCATCATCTCTCCTATATGTCCTTCCTTGGCATTAAGGACACTCATAAGTGTGATAACATTCTTCAATGCAACAAAAATGTGTACCATGGAAACCTCCTCTTCAAAAAAATTTTCCATGTCCATGTCCATTACACTTCCTCTTTGGTATCCAAAGTTTTGATCACAGGAGTAGTCGAAACCCACATTCCTCTAGTTTTGGCTAATACCCACGTCTTCATTTTTCTTCTAATCCTCATTTTTGCCTGCAACTAACTTAGCACCACACTTTCCACCTTGGTCACACCCTCTTTTCCTTCCATCAAAACTTTTTTTTAGCTTCTCCTCAGCTCACAAGGAATTCTTGTATGCCTCTTCAATGTTGGTCATTCTAATTGGACTAAGATAGTCTTGAATGCTTGGTCTTAATGCATTAAGGTAACATACAACCTTCTCCTTATTTTCTTCTACATGCCCCATCCTAATAAGGATTTGGTAAAACTCCTCTATGTATTCCTAGACATACTTCCTATGTTCTTGAACCCTTTCATATTATTGAACAAATCAAGCTCATAGTCAATAAGAATGAACTACTTCTTTAGTTTGTCCACCATGCAATCCCATCTTGTTATTTTATCCTTCCCTATTTTATTCCTTTTTAACTAAATCTCTTGGCAACAAATTTTGGCATGGCCTTTAGTCTATCCTTTGTAAACTTAACCTTATCAATTTCCTCCATATCCTCATACCTAAAATATTCCTCCAACTCATTAATCCAATCGATCAACTCAACTAGATTTAGATTTCCCAAATCATTCTAAATTCAAGTTTAGGTCTTTCCCAACTTGGAAATGACCCTAAAAAGATTCTACTTTACCTAGTTCAAGATTTATCTTTCTTCTTTCACTTCCTACACAAATTTTTCTTCTTCCTCATTTTTCTCCTCACTTTCATCCCTTATGAAAACATTCATCCCTCTATAAATCTCCTCTTGTAATGCTTGAACTTTTCTTTAGAGGTCTCTAACCTCAGGGGGAACACCTCCATCTCTTTCACCATGCTCTCTTTGTGGAGGAATCTTCTCACTATCTCAAAACCCACAACCACAAAGTCTTGGTAAAAACTACCTCATAGTCAGTGCTCTGTCTACCCACTAAGGAACTCTCACCCTGATACCACTTGATGAGGACACAACCCAAGAAAAAATAAAAACAATAGGAAATGGAGAATTTTATTATCAAATATGATATGCTATTATACTCAATGCAACAAAAGTAGACTCAACTACATGCCCTATAGGCTTGGAATGATATCAAATTCTAGAAGAAGGTTCTAGAATATGCATTAGAAGTTGGTGTAAAATTAGAAGAATCCAAAAATGGTACTCCAACTTTGAGGAGGCTTAACTTTTGATCTGTGACTCTGATTAATGAAATGTTTACATTTTTAGAAGCTCTACATGCACTATATAGCCTTATGGACCAGCTTTATGTGTCTCCCATCTTTTGGGCCTGTATGAGGTCATTTAGTGCCTCAATTCTAACTTTGAAGTGTTCTTAGGGGCCTCCAACCAAATTAAAACTATAATAAATTTTAAACCATAGAGACTTTTGAACTGATTCTTTTTCTAGAATGCTTTAAATTACAAGAGCAACCTTTTCTCTAACTTACACATTCAAACTCATCATAATTATGGCTCAATTACAAAATAACCTATTTTTTATTCTAGTACATATCTTGAGGTTCTAAAAACACTAACCTAGAAAACCAATAGTGGAACTATGAGAATTGGAATCTCAATTTGGACCACATGAGTATCTAGAAATACACACACATTAAACATAAACTAACACTAAGTATATTCTTGGCTTATACAAGATTTCCCTTACACCACTACGTGCTCCTACATCATAATTACATTTTAGGACCATACTTGGAATGACAAACAAAACCCCATGCAAACAATCATATAAAACCATGCACTCTTGATGGAAGGAAAAAATATGTGTTAGATTTTGGCTGCTAATTGTGTAAGATACCACATTAGCAATCAAAACTACACCAACTGGATCAACACATTACACAAGGTAAGAACAATACGAAAATAGGACCAGAAATATTGGTACAAAAATTGAGAAATATCCATCATACAAATCCACACACTTGGGAAAAGGATTAAGCATAGGTCCTCAATATGGTAATAATTGCACATAGCATGAGAACAAAAGAAACAATGACTACTTTGCAAACAAAAAACTGGTACTGGAAACTAGAAAAATTTTATGTTGATGATTATTTCTCAAAGACCCAAGATGCTCCTAAATCAGAGACCTAAGGTTAATAAAGAACCAATTTCAAAATCAAGCATGGCTAACATTCTGACTTGAACCATAGAGATCTTATTCATCTCATGCAATTGATGAACTATCCCCAATTGGTTTATCTTTCAACTTAACTTGTAATTTCAAATAGTAGTTTCCTCTGGTACTCTTACTTATTTGGCTACTCAAGATCCTCTCAATGCTATATATTTTCCTCTTAGGGTAATCCAAGATACTTTTTAGTGTTTTATCTGATGTAAAATAATGAAAGATATCTACAATGTTAAATATAGGAGAAATATACATGTCTTTTGGTAATTCATGTTTAAATTCATTTCCACTGTCAAACATCCTTATAATCTTACAAGGAGAAAACTTCTTAATTTTCAAGTTATTGTAGGTTTCTACTAAAAATCTTTTTTTCTTCAAGTGCACCATCACCTTATCACCAACTTCAAAATATGTATGCCTCTTATTCTTATCTTCTCTCTATTTATATCCTAAATTACTTTCTTCTAGGTTCTTTTTAACTTCCTCATGTAGAGTTTTCATGAAATTTGCAAATTATTCAACTCCAACACTTCTCTTTGTCTCAAGGTTCAAATTATTTAACTCAGTAGTTTATTTAGGAATCATTCAAGTAACTATCTCAAAAGGCATCTTCTTAATGCTTCTATTTATGAAATTATTGTATGCAAACTCTACTTGTCCCAAAATAAAATCTCTATTAGTAGGATTATCTCCAACCAAAAATCTCAATAAGTTACAAAAATTTATGTTCACAACTTTAGTTTGTCCATGTATTTTTGGATGAAAAGTAGAACTAAACTTCAACTCTGTATTTATCTTCCTCCAAAGTGTCCTCTAGAACTAACTAATAAATTTAGTAACTATGTTTGAAAAAATAAGTTTAGGTAACCTGTACAATATCACGAATTTTTTAAAGAATAACTTAGCCACATGCACAACATCAACTGTCTCCTTACAATGTGTGAAATATGTTATGTTTGAAAGTATGTCAACTACCACTAAAATAAAATCATCCCCTATCTAGTTTGTAGGAAAACCAAGAACAAAATCCATGCTACTATCTTCCCAAGGCTTATCAGGTATAGGCAATGGTGAATACAATACCAAATTCTAACTAGTTCCTTTTATTGTTTGACAAATTTGACAACTTCTTACCATTTTCTTTACATATTTATATATCTATGACCAAAACTATATGTCTACAATCATCTTTGTTGTTTTATCAATCCCAAAATGTCCAGTAAGTCCACCACTATGCTCATCTTTTATGAGGTTCTCTCTCATAGATCCTTTAGGTGTACACAATTGAAATCCCTCAAATAATATGTCTTCTAGAATGAGATACCTATTCCACTTGTCCCTCATAATTTCTTCTTTATGGCTTTTCCAAGGCCATGCATAATTGGGATCACTTTCATATAAATATTTCAAATCATTAAAACCAAGTACCTCAATTCTCATTTATGTTAGGAAATTCCTTCTTATGTTCAAGGCTTCAACAACTTTGTTTCATTGTCCACCCTTGCATTTCAAAGAAAAGGAATTTTTTACACAAAAACTCAACCCACTTCATATGTCTTTGATTCAACTTATTTTGAATTCCCAAATAATGCAAATCTTTATGGTCAATATACAACATAGAAATATTAGGGATTAGATAGTGTCTCAATTTCTTCAAAGCTTGAACAATAGCATAGATTTCTTGATCATAAACTAAATATTTTCTCTTACAATCATTCAACTTCTCACCGAAGAAAGCTATAGTTCTTCCTTCCCAACTCAAAAGAGCCCCAAAAGGACTTCCACTAGCATAAATTTAACTTCAAAAACTTTATTGCAACCAATCAAAGATAGGGTAGGCAATTTTGGAATCTTCTGCGATATTTTAGTTCAATGTTTCAAAAATCTTTTGTGCTCCATGTGTCCATTTTAAATCCTTTTCATCTCCTCTAATAGTTTCAATTATGTCTTTGGTGGACCCACAATAATGAGTTACACATTTTTGTCTAAATTGACACTATACTGTAATTTTTTGAGAAAATTGTCCTTTCAAATGCAAATTGTTGTTTAATGGTTAGGAATTTGAAGATGATGTAAAGTAAAGTTTTTTAGGATTTTCTATCTAAATTATAATTTTATTTTATTTTTAAATATTTATGAATTGATTTTATTGAATTATTTTTTCTCCCATGAAAATTGGTATGTTATCAAAAACCTAATCTTGAAAGAGTGATGTTTCTTTTGACATTTTTTTCTAAAATATATATCAATTTAATTCTTTCCAATTCAAATTTTTAACATCCATACCAAAACTATAGAGGTGGTCAAATGTCATTATCCTTAGTATTTCATATTTTATCAAAGTTTAAAGTTGACATAACACTAATTTGGACATACGTGGATTTTGACACATGTAATTTATTATATATTTACCTATTTTCAAACTTTCTTTCTTTGATTGAAAGAGGACTCAAATACAGAGACTATAGCTATTTTTCAAAAAAAAGAAATATTTTAGTTACTATTTTTCCATGAGTGTCCAATATAGAGTTTTATTTTTTATAATGAACCTCTATTCAGTTCACGTTAAAAAATTTATACCTAAGAGATTCAAAATCTATCAAATTCATAGTCATTAGAAATCTCATTCAAAGTACTTCCATCATGCAAAATGACATGTCTTTAGTGATCCATCTGAACCTAGTAATTTAGCCTGGAAGCCATGAAAATACTAAAAATTTTCTAACATTTGGAGAAGACTTGTAATTATCTTGTTTCTATAGAAACTAAGTTTCTATCGAAACACTAAAATTTAATTTCAATAGAAACTTTAAACTTTAGTTTCTATCAAAACTAAAAATGTGGGTTACACACATGGTTAATTTACCTTAGATAGTTTTGATGGAAACCATCTAGGTAGTTTCAATTGAAACTATCTAGTAGTTTCTATCAAACTATCTAAGGTATTTCCAATCGAAACTTTTTTCATCCTTTATAGTTTTATTTAAATTTTAAAAAATTCATATAAATAATATTTGTTTTATTTTCAATTTTAACATTCAATTCAAATCAGCTAATTCACACAAGTCAATTGGGAGGGAGGAAATATTTTGCAACTTGTCTATTTTCAAATTTAGGAAGAAGAATTTGTGACATTGGAAATAAAGATAAAAGAGAAAGTAAATATGTATGAAGAAGAACTCATGAACAAGAAAATGAAAATTTTTAGAAAAAACTTTAGCATGATACTATAGGCGGTAAGGTACACATGTGCAATATCTTTTCAAAGAATATTTTAACATACAGTGTACAATCATATTCTAGATTTTATGTATATACTTAGGATTAGGGTTTATCCATTTAGGAATATGGTAAATACTAACTTAGGGTTACTATTAACTTAATATTAAGGGTTTATTGAATTATGACTATTTAGGATTAGCTTTTAATAAATTATGAATATTTAGGATTTAGGATTATGGTTATTAAATTATGAATATTTGAAATTAAGGCTCATTTTAATTATGGTCTTTTAAATTTTGAATTTATTTAGGATGTAGTCAACTAGGACAACCTACTGAGGTTGGAGAAGTTTCATTCAAGGTTCAAATAGGTACATGCACTCATCTCTCACAAGTACTATCTCTCTCTAGATTTCTAGGTCTAGGAAAACTTTACATCTTTGATTTTTAATTTTAGAGACATTTTGCGTTACAAACTTACTTGATTTTATTTGTCATATTGTGTACATGTAGTAGTAGATAATGAAAATATTGGACATGAGGAAATTGAAGATGAAGCAATGAATATCGAAGAAGGATCATTTGAAGTTTAGTTAAAATTATATTTAGTATTTCACAAGTTTTTTATATACACATATTTCCCCTAAATAAAACTTGTATCTTAAGTCTTTATTTTAATTTTTCTTGTATCCCGAGATAAAACAACAAATGAGAATTTTAATCTAGCTCAAAAATTGATGAGAAAAAATAATCATAGAAACATAGATCATTTAATTGAAATGGATGTGTAAAAATTGAGAAAATGTGTTAGTCAACCTACACATACTATGAAGGAGAAATCAAATAAAAAGTCTAAAGAAATAATTGCACAATTTGAGAATCTTGATACAGTGGATCTAAAACTCAACTATTATCAATTTCACTTCTTAAATATGAATTAAAAGAGTCATTGAAACTATTGGTTATAGATACAAGTATGAAAAGGAGGAAGACTTCTAAACTACAAAAAGATATTGTTGAGAGTGTTAAGAAAGGGTTACATTCAATTTGGAAAAAAGTAGATCTGTAGATAAATCCATTGCATAAATCTATTTTAAATAAGAAATTATGGAAAAAAAAAAAAATCTCTTCACTGTCATCTCATATTGGTTATAGTTGAAAGATGCTATTACATTATCTAAAAAGGAGAAACAATTTAGATGATAGTGTAGACACCTAAATTTGATTACACTATTTTAGTAATCCTATTTAGTTATCTAAAAAGGCATTATTAATTAAATTTCTATTTAATTAATCCTTTGTCATCCCCTAGTTGATTAATTTAATTAATCATCTATAGTCCTAATTGATAAATCAAATAATCTATTATTTATCAATTAAATCCTATTCTTCTATCTAATTCCAAAAATCCCCATTTATTAAATAAATCTATTTGATAAATGAAATCCTCAAATTCAAAAACCCCTAACCTATTTCTAATCCTCCATTTAGCCTAATCCACCCCATCCACCCATACTAACCAAGCTTAGCCACTAACTCACTCACCCTCATTAATGCCATCCACTTGCACATCTCTAACATCCCTAATCTAATCCTAAACCCAAGCCTAATCCACCCCCTAATGTTGTCACATTCCTTAAACAAGTTTAAGACTTTCCTAATCCAAACCAAAGTCTCCCCTCAAAAAAACCCAACCACTAAGTCATGAGTGCTCTTACAAAACATAAAGACTCTTACAAGCCCACTCATGACTCTTACATCCATCTTACACACTCTTCCCTCTTCCACACTCATTCCTCTTACATCCCTCTTACATACTCAACCCCACTCATCATGACTTTAACCAACCCTTAACCCTACCCTCTCACACTCATCCTCCTTGTGACAAGTGTCACCTTCCCATTGGTGCTAAACAAGCACAATCCATGTGCTCCCCTTTGAGTGCATCTTAGCCCTCCTTAAGCCTTCATCCATCCTTGCATCTAAGCCGTCCATCCCTCTACCCCTTAGCCTATAAATTGAATCCCATCTCAAGCAATTTCATCAACAATCTTTGAGCTAAAGTTACCATGCTATTTTGAGAACCAAAGCCATCAACCATACCCTTATAATGCCAAATTGAGAGCTCACAAAGCTACCAATTTTCAATTACCCATCTCCATTGAAGCAGCTTTTGAGCATCTTGAGCATACATCCACAGCAAAAGGACACATCTACAGAATCAAGAAAGCATGGAGTGTTTTCTCTTGTGAGGTTTGCACTTCTTATTTTCTTTCTTAGTCTAAGCATGTATGTGAATTTAGTTTTTGGTTTGTGAATGTTTACTTCATTTGTTAATGTTCTTTGCATACTGATTCTGGTTCTACAGATAGTACATTAGAAGGAAATTGGGTGATAATGTGTAGAGCTCCTCAATCTAATAGGATTGTGGAAATAGTTAAGAACTTATTTATTTAATTTTGGATTGATAATACTCATACTTCACTAAATAGAAGAGATATCATCAAGAAGAGGATTGGGCCTAAGGAATATCTTCAACACACAAAACATTTGTTGGATGTCACGCAACATGAATTGTATCTCTCATTTTGTAATTGAAATCCTAAGACAATGATTGGACAAGCAATGTTTGAAAGATTGAAACCCTATTTTGTGAAGATAAATAAATCTTTTGAAACCTATTGTTATTGATATCACATTGAATTTGATTAGTAGTATCTATGGTTTCGAAAGATGATAGAAGAAAGTGTTGGTTCTCTAAATTCCTTTTAGAAATGATCGAGCCAATTCATAAAATCAATCCCATGTGACAAACCAAATGATCATGCAATACATGAAATAGATTGCATAAGAGGAACTTGTGAAACATATGGTAACTAGACTAAATTTTATTTGAGAGATATTGATATTGATATGGTGAGGATGGTAAAATGTAAGAGATATAAGTACATAAAGTCAGAAACAAAAGTTGGAAAAGAATCAACAAGGTTGGAATATGTAGAGGATGAGATACCTACAGAAGAAAATATGTCAAATTTTCATAAATTGATTCAACCATATATATGTCATGATTTTTTTGCTAAGTGACAAGAAAAATAGTTTTAAACACTAAGAGAAACTTTCCCACTCAAAACAATTTTATCTGTTGTTGACTTTGCAAAGAATATCTTTTTCATTTCTCAAAAGCAACTTCAAGTAGAATACTACTTTAAAAAGCATGTTACTATTATGGTTCAAGTGTCTTATCAACATGCACAAATTGATTTGGATGGTGTGGAAAGTACAGATCAATCATGCTTCATTAAAGAAGAGTACCACTTTTACATTAGTGATGACAAAGAACATGACTCACATTTTATTAAACATTGTTTTAAGACATTTTTTGAATATTTCAAAAAAAAGGCATAACAATGGAAAAACATTTTGTATGGTCATATGGATGTGCAAAATAATTTAAATTATCTAGACCATTTTATGCATTATGTATATATCATCGATACCTTAATACACCACACATTTGGACTTTTTTTTAAAGTTGACATGGAAAGGGTAAGAATGATGGTGTAGAAGCTTGTATCAAATGGACTATAATAGATATTGCATTAATAATGTTCATGATGTGGTTGAGTGGTGCAAAACACATTTTATAGTGCTAGGAAATATAGATAAAACATCATCCCAAGAGGATCGAGTCATACCATTCAAAGTGTTTTGGGAGGTATCAGGTATAAATTATTTTGAATATTATAATTAAATAAAATTTATATTTAATATGTTAGGTGATAACGAAATTATGTATAGAGATGTTAAAACTCATTTTTTAGTAGTATATATGAACCTTACATTCAAGTGTTGATAGAAGTTCAATGCATGCATACAAGAGGGTAGAGAAGAAATGATCTTTGCATTTAGTTATGAGTACATATAGTAATGTGTGGCCATTGTACACAAGAGAATACTCATGTTTTTTCCCTAATTGCATTGATGAAAATTATGATGGTTGCATTAATCAAGAATGTGGATTTGTGGGTGAATGGACTTTGTTGTCACTACATCTTATCAATATGAATGAGTTTGAGGATGAAAATTATGATGATATTCCATTAATTTCTAGTGATTATGACCATATTTTAGGATTGATTAGATTGGTATGTGTATATATACAAGTGTATTAATTTTCTTAATTTTATTTAATTTATTTAATATATATAGTCATGTACATGACACATGGATTATACATATACTTTGTGCAGGTAATATTTTTGCAATCATAGCATAATCTGAAAATGTAGAAGGTGTTAGCTATTATTTATTGTGTTGAACCATACAAAGAGAGAAGTTAACATAGATTGAAATAAGTGATGGAAATATGTTTCCCATGGGTTAGGATACAGTTAAATCATGTATGTACATCTTTTTTTTATGAATTCAAATTTATTGACTTATTTGATTGATTTATATATATGGATATGCGTACATATATTTAGTAATTATTTAATCTATGCAATATTTTTAAAATGTGTATGCAGGTTCTATTATTATATAGGGAGCATATTTGAAGCAAAGAAGAGTACTTAACAATGAGATTCATTTCATTGATTATCAACCTAACAATAAGGTATATCATTATAGTAACCATGTTATTGCCACTAGTCTAACTCTTCATCTAGTCAAAGGACCTAGAATATGCAAGTAAAGGATTGACATTGATGATCACAGGAAAATATTAAATGTTCTCCAACAATGAGTTGACCCACATAATATGAGATAGAAACAAGTCATTAACTTGAAAAAATTAGAAATATAGGGTAGACTAGGTTACTGAGAGGGGAGGAGTGAATCATGAACCAATACAACTATATCTTACTTCACCAATTAATCTTATATATATTATTCTGGTCTAATTTCATGCATGGAAGAATGAAAGAATAAAACATTCATAACACTTTGACACAAGATATGGCGACCTAGAAAGCTTCCAATTATAAATTAAATAGGGGTCGAGATGATACCCAGAAGTGTTCGTACTGTAGTATAAAGTTATCATATCAAGGCTTAGAATTGACCACTTCTGGTGATCTTCCTTATTATGAGCAATAAAGACTATGAGGTTCACCGTGTTAAAGGATATATAAACATAAATGAAGTATGCACTTAGTTAAGAGATTTCACAAAAGACTATTAAGTCTACCCTATTAAAGGATTTTAATGATGCACCTGTTAGTATGAATTGGTGGTTGATCTCTAATCTACAACTCTAATTTTCTCAATGAGGTTCCTTGTATTGCAATGATCACTTGGCTGTGATAGATAAATCTCTAATGTTCCCTATACTTATTGTAGCCTTCTTTAATTTCCATTCATACACGCCTTAATCTTATTTTCATAGATATTTGGATATGTTACAATGCATTACATATATATCAATCCAATTCATTAACTTCTAGAGTTGGCTACAATACCAAATTCATCATAATTCACAAAGCTAGCCCAATTGTTGTAACTCAAGGTTCTAAGGAAAAACTCAATGATATTCTAATACATGAAAAACACTATCAATGCTTGGTAAAATTTTGCACTTAATAGAATGTGAAGCTCGATTCATACTAATCACTCTTCAAGTTGCTTGAACGTGGTCACCATTGTGTGACTTGATGAACACTAAGAAACTTGGTAGCTACTAACTCACTTGGTTGACATTGCACTACTTCATCAACACTAGATTCATTGAGTTAACATTGCAAGCTTGGTTAACACTATAAAGTTTGGTTAACATTAGATTCTCTATTTCATCCATTGGGTAACTTGGTAGAAACTATTATGCTTGGCATGAACTGAAAACTATCTATTTAGCTCGGTAGCAATGTAACCATTTGACTAAGTGTTGAGTCACTGATAAACAAATTGACCATAATATCAACATAAACAACTTGAACATTTTGAAATTTGGTCGAGCAATTTTAAATTTGGTTGAACTAATTATATTACTCTTTCATTTAACTTTTCAAGATTAAATTGTGATTTGTGACTAATTATAGAAATTAGGAATTATGTAACTAATTAGGAATTTAATCATATCTAAATATCACTTGCATAAAACAAAATTTAACCACATATGTATACATCAATTTCATCAAATCTATACTAGAACATTATAAAACATAATCTAACATGTAAAAGAAATGTGTAAAGAATGTATCTATGTAGGTCAATCATCAAACATGTCTATGAACTTAAACATAAACAAATGTGTGGAACATCATTCTTAAATATAAAATATATGTATAAATCATTGAACAAATAAGAAAAACATGTATAAACTAGATCTTAGATGACAATATCAAATATAAATAATGTGCATGTATACATCTAGGTATCTATCTAGGATCTATGAATGTCTCTCTAGATGTAAGTCTAGATCAAATAATCCATAATACAAAAACTATAGATAGTCAATTGTAGGACTATCATCATGATGTCTCCTCATAGCATGGTCTGAAGACTAACTATCAAGATGATCACTAGGATGTGCTAACCCTTATATATATTCAAGACAAAGTAATATTAATGTATATAATCATACTAAATTAAATCTCTTTTAAATTTACAAATTGCATGCAATTTACATGTACATATGTATGCATGTGTACATGTGTCTAATTCAAAACATTTAAAATTCATCTGTCACAAATGAGTCTTAATAACGTACATGATCTAGCATCAAAGATGGAGTAAAAAGAGGCATCTCCACCTACCATAAATACATGCATGTGTAAAAAATCAAATTAAAAAAATTACAATTACAAAGGTACGATATGTATACGTGGATAGATTATTAGTCTCAAAAAATTGAAATTTTAACATGAACAAAAAAATTAGATTTACCTATGTAGATGTTGGCATCTAATAATACTCAGATTGCCTAACATCGATTGTGTCCATTAATATATCCATTTTTTTCTTGGCCTCATCTAGCTACATCTCTACATCTAAACTATTATGACTAGTGATTGGAATATGTCCTAATAATGATAAGCCAAATAGATTTACTAGATGAGATGGCATAGAAGTAGAATCATCATGTGTCAACATGTCCATCCATCCTATGGTCGACAAGCTAAAGTCAACATCATCAAGTGCCCTACAATGGCTAAAGGGTTTGTACTAGTATGTATATGTCCCTCTACAACAAAAGAGTAGTCAGTAGGTGGATCATGATGTGTACTACCACCATGACCACTACCTAACCAATGTGAGGAATGTGGATAAGGATGTGTCCCAATACTACCATGGACACGATATTGAACATTTGATATGGGTATGCAAAGATGCTCTGATATGAACCTATATGAATATAATAGATCTATCATGAGTGAGACTAGTCATAGTATCTCGTGCCAACGCTCTAGTGAAACCCTCTAACCTAGTTAGTGAAGGGATGCCTACTTCATTGTACAAGTTTCCTGAAAATGAAATACCAAAAAATGATTTGGAATGGAAATGAGACATAAAATACTGGCCAACCTCATCACTCAAAATAGATCTTACATTTATGATAATCTTTCCAACTCTCTAAATCACCCCCACAACTAGGTGTTATGCATTGCCTCATCAGTTGATGAACCTAATATAGGGAAAATAGGAAGTGCCCTCACTCTAATAATTGACCAATGTGTCTGTAGTGGATGGCCTGATAGCTTATCAACTAGTCTACCATTCCCCTATCCTAAATGTGATGGTAAATCAGTATAGTTCACCACCATTCATAAGAAAACCTCAACATAAAGTTGTCTAGGAAAATAGAGTGGAACTTGGTCACTAAATTTGGATAACAAACATGAGCATAAAGGAAGTGTGGGTATATCAATGTAGCTATCTATCAATCTATACAAATAATTAGAGAAAAAACCTTCAAAAACTTTTGTGGAATATAATGTGGGAAACAATCCCTCTTTAGGGCATATCTGGGCACCAAGCCATGTACCTACAATGAAAGACCTTAGGATACCTCTCGTCTCTTATTGATAATGACAACCTATATAATATATACAAAATATGGAGTAGCATTGTGAATCCAATCTTTAATAAATCTAAGGTTATTTAAGATTCTCTAGCATGTACTATTGTATAACTAGAGCATGTGCCACAAGTCATGGATTCATGAAGTCTTTGAATCTCTTGGTTAGTGTGATCATAGAGCTCATGAGGTGGGATAGGTTTTTTATCTACAAGAATAAATCATTTTTGTGAGGGGGACAAGATATTTCTTGAGAGGGGATAGGTTGTTGCTTGAGGGGGAAAGGTTGCTACTCCTCAAGGGGATAGGTTGTTGCTCGAGGGGGATAGGAGGTTGTTGATCTACCATGTGGAGGTCAATGAATGTATTATGCACATTTATAATGTGTAAACCTGAAACTTAAATTAAAATATTACATTTAATAAACTTGAAATTTAGTACAATGACATTTTTAAGAAAATAAAAATTTTGTAAACATGAAATTAAACATATAATACATACGTGCACATGAATCAAAATTATTTTTAAATGTTGACATGAATACACATGTACATGGATCAAATTGAATTTTAATATTTATAAGTATTAAAACATAAATGAACACGTACACATGCTTGAAATTTGTTTTTGAACATTCAAAATGAGCTTGCACATCTGAGGGGCTAAACATGGAACTAACATAACATACATGTACATGTGTGTTTTACTTCCTTAAAGTTTTAAATTTGAATGTTGTACATGTTCATATATGAACCCTAATATTTACCCAATAAAATCCTAATATGAGCCCTAATAAAAGCCTAATATGAACTCCATGAAAAGTATAATCAAAACCCTAATGTTAGAATCTTAATTGTCGTCAAAACGTAATTCTAATCCTAACATAAACACTCACTCTAGATCCCTAACCATTATTTTACTTTTTTGTCAATTTATATCATGTGTGCAACAACTTGATAAAAAAAATTATTAGGTCTATGTAGTCTAAATCACATAGGTGGACTACTTGACATATAAATAGGTTAAATATAAAACTAGATTGAATAATAAATTAAGCGGTCCTAATTTAAAACATCTGAAACTTGGGTCTTTGTTTAGGATCTCTTCATAAATAAAGCCTAGACCTCAAAGAATATATAATCTAATGTATTGAAATTTTGATATATGCACATGAAAATATAGTTCAAGCTCAATATTAAAATGATGGCTTAGGCGTCAAAACTATCAAAATTTCTAAATTACAAAAGTGTTATGCTCTCTAGCTTTAAATATATGCATGCATGTAAAGGGCTAATAGGTTGGACCTACATTCATGTTATTCATTAATATGGTTTACTAATACAATAGTTTTTAAAAGAGTTTTAAGCTACATGCAAGTTATTCATATAAATTAGGGAACTTTATATATTCAATTTTGTGTATTTTTTATTAAGGAGAATAGGCTTTAAAAGATGTAGTGCCTCTCCCATTTGACTTCTGTAAATCATCCTGATGGATGCAACCTTCCTAATCTTTTGTTGTGATGGATCATGATTGTGACCTTGAGTGGTCTACACCGTCGAGGTGTTTGGATTTATATTTTTGTATAAGTTGCTTTATTTATGCTTTTGACTGATCTATGAGATTATGATGTGATTTTTGGTTCACTGAAGTTTGTGCCAGTGGTTACCCGGATCGATGTGGTATCATGAGGTTGTTCTGTGATTACGAGATGTGTGCAGAGATTGCACTATGTTCTTTTACCATGCTACACTAGACTAGGTTCCTGTAGTAGTGGTTAGTCATGTTTATGATTGTGTTTGCTTATGTGTTTTAAATGCCTTTTTAATGCAGAGTAATCAATCATTATTAAATGCTTAAGTAATTAGAATGGATTGTTCTTGTTGGATTATTTGGTTATGTGTTGCAGACATTTACCTTGTTTTATTTTGATTAGAGAGATATTTGTTACTCATGTTATGTTTACATTTGAGAGGACCCGAGGGTCAGATGCTACACTTTGATTCTAGTATGATGGATTTTAGACTACTATGCTATTCAGTTAATCATATTGCATGATGATGCCATTTTGAGATGACAGTGTGTTTTATGATGTTATCTGGTTATCTAGTATTTGGACATACCTCTAATTTTGTTATGTGATGGATTTAATGCTATGGTTATTTACTTCATTCTTGCGTTGCTATGCCTTTTGCGAATGTGAGTGATGTAAATAGATTATTTTAATATAATTAAATAAATGGTTAAATTAGGTGATTTAATGTATTTATTGCTTCGTCTATGTTATTATATGCAATTGCACTTGATCGTGTTGTTTAGTGTGCAGGATGTATATCCCTGGCAGTGGCACATGGAGTTAGTGATTCAGTCATTCATATTTTACCAATCTCGTCCTTGTATGGTCGACGTATCCTTAATTAAATGTTTAATTTAAACCTTTCGATGATTATTAAATCCGAACTCATTTGCATTATGTGATTAGACCAGTAAGCGTGTCTGTGCATTTAGAGGTTCGCATTGTCGCGAAAGTTGTTTGAGGAGATTTATGTGTTTTTGGGTTTTTGAGCTTTTTAATTGATTTATTTTAATTTCTGGCAGCTTTGCCAAAGATGAATTCCTACTTATAGAATAGCCTATTTTCGTTTGGGTCGATTCGGGGTTTAACTAGATTGGCTGGTTAAATGCCCTAATTGATTATTCACCCAAAAAGTGAATAAGTATCCAAAGAGCAATTTAATTCCTTACTTCTCACTTTCAAATTGGAAAGTTGGAGAGTAAAACCCAAAATCCTCTTCATGAGGATTTACTATTTTGTTCATCGTGGGAGCTATGCGCGTGGGATCGTCACGAGGTTGGGCTCGTTGGATTCAGCTAGGGGAAAGCTTGGATTGCTGCGATTTTCAACTACTTCTGCGAGATATTTATTTTATGGTTCAGATTTGCATTTTGCCTTTTGTCTATGAGGTAGGGCTTTCCTGTTTTATTGTTTCTACTCCTGTTTTTGGTAGCCATTTGTTTGGAGGCTGAAAACTAGTGTTCCCCTCCATTTCTATATGTTAGTTCTACCCGGTTGGGTGGGTATGAACATTTCCCTATTTTTTGGGATGAGAGTTTGGAGTTTTACACAGTTATCCTAGCCGTTTTTGCATACGGTGTCTGATTCCATTTATTTTTAGATTTTTGGGGTGTTTGAACCCAATGGCTAAATGGGTTTTAATTTTGAAATTTTCCAAATTTTTGGAGTTTTTACCTCATTTTGCATGCTACCTTGTTTTCTTGGGTTTTCTTGGCACAATGTGGGCTGTGGACCTTGATGATCCATTTGGATATCAATCAGACCACTTTTGCACTTTTATGTTGCTTTGGGATGCGTGTTGCATCCATACTCCTGACGTTGTGTTCAGTTGAGTGATTTTATACTCGTTATGGTTTTCTTTTGGACCTTTACCTTGCTTCATGGACATTGGGATTCATGTAGAATCCATACTCTCGAATTGAGGCCAGTTGAGTAAGTTCATGACTTTTGGTCTTGTTACATCATTGGGATTCATGCAGAATCCATACTCTCGAATTGAGGCCGATTAAGTGATTTCATGATGTATGATTTTATTGGCTTTGGGATTCGTGTAGAATCCATCCTCTTGAGTTGCTTTCAGTTGGGTGTTTTGTTTTACATTGTGTTCTCATTCCTGTCCTTTTTTTTATGATCTTCGTGATGGTGGTGTGCTACACATGAGTATGTGTGTGTACATTTATTGGGTGACTTGCGAGGCCCAATCTTCCATGGATTTGCTGAAAGTTATGATCATTGGGGTTGGGATGGGAGTATGCATGCCCACGGGCACTTGTTGTAGGATAAGCATGGGTAGGGTAGGGTAGCATATGGAGGGGGCTTCTATCCTGTAACCTAGTGGCTACTTCCCGGATGGCAGAGGAAATTTTATATAAGTGATAACTAAATAAAATGTGTGACTGGTAATAAAACTTAAGATAATAAAATGGTACTTTTGTGTATTGGCCTTCCGTTGAGGGAGTTGAGCTACACAGTGTATTGGCCTTCCGTTAAGGGAGTTGAGCTACACAGATCCGAGGTTGGGCTTTTCGATGCCAAGCGACTCTCCATGATGTCAACCCCTACTTAGTAGCCTTTTGAGTGTCTGACCAGGACCTGTACTCCTTGCATTGTCTTAGGTTCTTGGTTGCATCCATCATACTGTCTGGTGTGAGTGTTAGCCTTGGATGTTGTGCTTTTGTGTGTTTGTGGTTGGATCATTATCTCCATCATCACAGCGGGTGTGGACCTATGGGTGCCATGTGGTTGGGAGGCATAGCTACCTTCACCACTGCTAGGGACTGGTGTACAGAGATGGTCTCTTATCCTAGTGCGACCATTGCTAGATGTTTTCACTTGGTACTTCAAGTTTTGGAGTATGCTTTCCTCTGATTTATGCTTTCATTGGAATGCTTGGATATCATGTTTAGATGATGTTAGTTTACTTGACGCATTCCCTTATCATGATGTTTAGCATATGATTAGATGATGTTATTTGATTTAGTAGTATATCTATTGCTTACTGCTATTTAGCATGTGATAGGTGATGTTATCTACTGTAGGATTATCTTATGCGTTATCACTAGCATGTTAGACTTTCTTATGCTATTATTATGCATGTTTTAGTAGTGACATCCCTATTACAACAATACCGACGATCTGGTCGGTGACTTGTGATGTTACGCGCAGGGAATGGCTAGGACCCATGATGGTCTTATGATGCTATTGACGGTTGGGAGGAACCACATACTTAGTTTGGTTCTCTTGTTCCTGAGATGCATCTCTGCAATGCTTATTTTCAGTGTGTTCTTTGCTGATGTAGTTTAGATGGTTTGGTGTTCTTCATTTTATGTTGTTCTTGCACTCGAGTGTTCATTCCTCGAGCCTTGGTGGATCCAGTACTACCTAGTGTGGAGGTTCGTTGCTCTAATTTTGGTCCCTTTTGCTTCTAGGAGTGTTTTCGTGTTTCTATGGGTGACATTTGTGCAATATGGTGTGACACTTTAAAAAGTATCGCACGCCCATGCAAACTATGTCGTATGACACTATAAATTATCGCACACCTTCTTGAGAAATGTTGTACAACACTGGAAGAGTGTTGCACACCTTCTTGAGAAATGTCGTGCGATGCTGAAAAGTGTTGCATGCCTGCTTGAGAAATTTCATATGACACTGGAAGAGTGTTGCACGCCTTAAGGAGAAGTATCGCCCTCCCTTAGTAAAAAGTGTCACACAGTTTTTGTGTAAAAAGTATCTCAAAAAGCTCGTGGTCTAGGGCCAGGGTGTCCTTTTTCCTAGTGTTGGATCTGGTTTTCTTCCATGCACTTTCATCTAAAGTCCTATCCTTTAAGCTTTTGGTGTCAGGGTCCTGCTCCTTGCTGATGCTTTGGTCGTCCACATAGTGAATGAAAGTCTTGATGTTCTCATTATCCTAGAGGATGCTAGAGCTCTATTCAACTATACCTTGCATTTTCCTGTCCATCTCATAAATCTTGCTATTGACTTCTTCCACTCTTCTATCCATGATTTTTTCATCATCATTGGCCCTTTTCTTTAAGCTATAGGTGTCCCTCTCTAGAGTGCTCATTTTGTGTTTGAGGTCAAGGATTTTGTGGAAAAGCCATGTAGTGGTATGAAAGTTGTCCACAACACTATTTTTTGCATTGTTAAGGACATCCATGTCTAGGTTCTCCTTAGCAATGTTATTGAGGATGACTAGAGTAGGATCGATCAACTCCTCCAGCTAGATTTTGCCCTCTTCATTTTCTTTGACCTGAGTTCTGATTAGCTCCAATTTGATGCCCATATTAGCCAAAGTAGAGTCAAAGTTTTTCCACACCACCTTCCTATCCTTCCCCATGACTAAGTATCTATAAGTGCTAGTGCCAAAATTCTTGAATCCTTGTTTGGGTCCCTCCCTATCATTGGGCTCCCCTTCCACCTTCTCACTCTCCTCCCCCTATTTGTCCTTGTTATCATCTAGGGTTTTCCTTTTTTGATTCACTAATACTCTGGCCTCCTTCCCTTTGTTTGTTGGCACTTTGATAGTGATGGTTCTCTTACTCTTCTTTCATTCCTTACCATCCCCTTCCCTAATTTTCTCCTTTGCCTCTGCACTATCTTCTACTATGTCTATCCCTCCTACCCATTCATTGTAACCCCTATCCGAAGAAGTGACAGTGTCTTGTGTGAGCTTGGGGAGCACTTTTTTCTCCTTGCTTTCAATTTTGATGGATTTTTTCCATGAGCTATGCTACAGGGACTCAAAATTGTCTGAATCTATGTGCATCGTAAGACTTTCCTCCATATCTAAAGGAAAATAAATATCATTAGACTCATCAAATTCCCTTTTCTTTTCTTTCCCTCTTTCATATCTTTGATTTTTTTACTTATAGTCCTAGCTTTGAAGTATTCATAAATTAACAACAATAGCCCCTCATGGAGCATTGGATTCCTAGTTTTCTCTTCTTGATACTCATTAATGTTATTATTCATGGAAGAGTAAAGGTAGAAGGGGATAGATATTTTTGCCCCATACCTGAAATGGTTGACTAACATGAAGTGCTAAATACATATGCGATCAAACCTAGTATCAAGAGTAATATATTTGAAAAAAGCACGGAGCACGAATCTCCATAGGGGCTTGATGGAGCTTGGGAGATAATGGGTACCTCTCTTTGCCAATGCCTATTTATCCACTTGGTTCTTAGTGAACTCCACCATCACTTGTCCTAATAATTTTTGGTCTATGTAAAATTTCTTGCCAATAATATGGATGTCAGTAATCAAGAAGATAATTTCTTTCATAACAAAGAACTCCACATCATCAATTTTTACCATGCCTTCATTCCAGTTTCTAACCATACTTTATGTTATAGAGGTCTTTTTTCCATGGAGGAATTCAATATAATTGATAACTTCTCCTTTCTTCAAGATGTTCCACACCTTGGACCATCTTCTCCACTTCTAGGCTTCATCCTCTAGTTCCCTACTATGTCTTTCCCCAACCATGGTGTTCTTCTCAATGCAATCTCTATAGTCTATATCAAAAACCTTCAAAACCTACAAGCCTTTGGCTCTCCTCATTTTCTTACAACTTTTTTTCACCTTGTGAATTCACTTCCCTCAAGTGGTACTCAACATAGGTTGGTGGATATTGTAGATATGGGAAGTACAAGAAATATTGTAGTTCCACCTCACAACTCTACACATTCTCCATGAATCATTGATTATCATAATAAATCCACAGATGTTATTTCTGACTGCAACTCGCAACTTACTAACTTTCATTATGGCATTTAATTATACCCAATCTACCTAGGATACAATCCCTTTTGATGACCTCATGAAACTCCAATAGGATATCATGTCCATCTGTCCACTTAGCCACCTTCATTATACTTGACAGCCCAATTTGCCAACTTGTCTACCACATTGTTGGCCTCACGATGTGCATGTGCCACATAGGTTTTTTTCAAAAGTTTGAAGGTTTTGGATGTAAATTTTGTATGTTCACTTTACATTAATTTAGAGTTTTTTTTTCTTTTTTTTAAGGCAAAAGTGGCAAGCCACTATGCTATTTTATTACAACTAATTCAACGAGGTCAACTAGGAAAGAATCAGTGAAGAAAACCCAGCATCATCTCTAATGTATACATAGGTTTTAATAGTTTAACCAAAAAATAACAAGGGGTGGATCAACTACCACCCAATGGCGAACCAGATAGTGCCTTGACATTGATTTTCTTTTTGGACTATTCCAATCACTAACTTTAGGGAAAATTTATCTAGCAATTAGCACTTAACTTAAAAATCTTTGCAATCGGAGACAAAACCACCTTCAATTTATCATTCAAAGTTTTTAGTTTAAGTGTAATTTAGGTAAAGTACTTGAAAAAAGGTGTGTACATTCAACTTCAAATTTTCTATTGGTGTATTATTTAAGCGTCAGTACTTTTTTATTTTTTTTTATGAATTTACATTGCACTAAACATATAAAATATACATACATGTTTCTAGTATATATTTATATATGTAAAAATTAAAAACTAATACATGTTAATTTAAACATAGACACACACACACACGAACTTAAAATTAATATATTACAAGTTCACTAGTGTACATTAAATATTTAAAAGTATGTGTGTTTGTGTGTGTGTATATATACACACATGTCTCCATATGTATGCCCATAGATATATATAGATGTATATATACAATGAATACACACACACATGATATGTATATAACATATATACATGTGCACACACACACACACATATAGATATGCACATGTGCGTAAATATATATATATATATACATGTGAATATATATATATATGCATATATGCATATATACATGATATATATACATACACACAAAAAATATATAAAATTTAACTAAAATCATATAAAATGGGTTAAAAAATTGAAAATTCATATCTTTTTTGAAGTTTGATGAGTTAGATGCTTGTGCCTATGCACATCCAATTGAAACTATAGACTCCACAATCGAAAAATGACATGTGGGGTCGAAGATGACCTATTTGAAGCTTCCAATTTTTTTCAAGAGTTTTAATCAAAACTAAATTAAGAAGTTTCAAATAAGTCATCTTCAACCCCACATGTCTTTTTTGATTGTGGAGTCTATAGTTTCAATTGGATGTGCATAGGCACAAGCATCTAACTCATCAAACTTCGAAAAAGATATGAATTTTCAATTTTTTAACCCATTTTATATGATTTTAGTTAAATTTTATATGTTTTTTGTATGTATGTATACATATCATGTATATATGTATATATGTATATGTGCATATATATATATATATATATATATATATATATATATATATATATATATATATATATATATATATATATATATATATATATATATGCACATGTGTGTGTGTGTGCGCGCGCGTGCACATGTATATATGTTATATACATATCATGTGTGTGTGTATTCATTGTATATATGCATCTATATATATCTATGGGCATACATATGGACACGTGTGTATGTGTGTGTCTATATATATATATATATATATATATATATAGACACACACATACACACGTGTCCATATGTATGCCCATAGATATATATAGATGCATATATACAATGAATACACACACACATGATATGTATATAACATATAGGCATGCGTGCGCACACACACACACATATATAGATATACACATGTGCATATATATATATATATATATATATATATATACATGTGTATATATATATATTTATATACACACATGGTATATAAATGCATAAATACATATATACATGATATACATACATACATACAAAAAACATATAAAATTTAACTCATATAAAATGGGTTAAAATTTTGAAAATTCATATCTTTTTTGAAGTTTGATGAGTTAGATGCTTGTGCCTATGCACATCCAATTGAAACTATAGACTCCACAATCGAAAATGACATGTGGGGTCGAAGATGACCTATTTGAAGCTTCCAAATGTTTTCAAGAGTTTTGATCAAAACTAAATTAAGAAGTTTCCATCAAAACTAGCAAGCTCGAGATAAGGGTTAACAAACATTGTCTAGGCTTGGTAGTTCTAATAGAAAATACCTAGATAGTTTTGATCAAAACTAGCTAAGTAGTTTCTATTGAGACTATGTGGCACCCATAGTTTCTATTGAAACTAGACACATAGTTTGTTTCTATAGAAACTAAATAGTTTCTATCAATTTTTTTGTAAATCTTTCTATCGAAAGTATGAAAATAAAAATTGGTTGTTGCACAATTTTGGAGGAATTTCATCCTCTTAAAATGTGTAAGCCACTATTGTGCATTCACCCCATTACAAATAGAACTAAAATCCCTAACAAACTTTCAATGAAATTCTTGATGAACTTTGTAAAAACTGCCATTAATGGTGGTTCCACCTCCAAGAACTCTTCACCTCACCAACTAAACACCATCTTCTAAAAAAAAGCCTTGTGTTACATTGGAGAAATCTTTGGGATTCCAAAGAACTTTTAAAAGACCGTTTGTGTTCATTGAATCAAGATTTCCATAGGGAGAATCTCCTCTTTCCAATAGTAAAAAATAGTAATGTTGTGAGAGAGTTGAAGCTGGAGGATGCCTTATTGTGCCTCCTCCAACAACAATGTACAATCATATATTGTTGCAAATGCCTTAACAACATCAAATGCCATAAAATGGTATGGCTATTCTACAAAAACCAAGAACAAGAAAATCCCTAATTAATGTAATGCACTCAAGGTAAAAGATTGAAATTTTTGTAAGCATCCCTTTCATAAATCAAAGAGATGATAAAACATAGAGAATAAAAATGATTTCCTTATAATTTAATGAATAGAAGATAAAAGATAGAAAATTTTTTATGCATCACTATCCTAAAGCACAAAAATTTGAAATAGAATATTCTGAAATGCTCAAACTCACACAATTTATTCTCTATCATTAGTGAACAATGGAGGTAGTGATGATTGGTGAAGAATAGTAGGCATGAAATTAGAAAGAAGAGAATCTCCATGTTTCCTCTACTCGATCTAATTCCTTGACTAGTCTTTTAATTGAAATCAGTCTGATTTCTCTTTAAATAGATTTCTTTTTTAATATTTAAATGATCACTAGCTTTATATTTTGCTGACCAATGTGAGATTTCCCAGATTCACACCACACGCTCTCAAGATTTGGTGACAGTTTTGCAACTGCTCAATTTTTTCACTAATATAAATCACTATTGACAAGTGATGGTGCCTACGATTTGTAATTCAAACAAGTGCTACATAGTGGCATGTATTTGTCATAATTTATAATAGCTTAAATAAATAGAGTAGTAAAGTTAAAAATTTGATATAATTTTATTGATTTTTAATTAGTATTCTAAAATGGGATTAATTTTTATAAATTATAATTTTACATTAAAAATCTAATTTTTAATTTAGAAAGATTTAAAATTATTATTTTATTTTGAATATTTAAATTTTTTGAAATATATATATTTATAATAATAAAAATTATAATTAAAAATAATGCATAATTAAATATAAATATCTTGTATCTTAAAGTATTAATATTTTATTTAAATTTTAAAAATTATATAAATTATTATTCATAAAATATAATCACAAGTTATTATAAAAGAAAAACATATTATTAAAAAAATTGTCTGATAAAGTAATATATTATTGATTTAATAGTTTTACATAGCAAAATATTTTTACAATTCTAGAATATCGGATGGTGCTTCCTCAAAATTCACTCCTATAAGACCCAAATTTATAAAATAATGAAATTTAAGTAAAATAAATTTTAAATTTTAAAAATTTAAAAATTTGATAAATAAGCATTATAAAAATTAAAAGTTCAAATTAAAATGAAAAATACTTATATCAAATTGGTTGAGATAGGAAAGATTAGTAACTACTTCAGTACAACTAATAATAGTATAGCCTATGTCAAATAAAATAAGAATGGAATATTTATTATTTTACATAAAAATATGATAAGTTTAAGACTTTAGAATTTTATATAGTTGTAAGCTATAGAAAAGTTATATCTAACTAAAAAGTAGAAACAAATGCATGCATAAAATAGAGAAAAAAAAAGAGTTTCAAAGAATGAACATCTATTATTCATTGATTGTGTATCAATTATAAAATGTGAAACAAATCACCACATAGAATAAGAAATCATGATAAAATACACAAAACATTTGTATATGGAACTAATGCATGTATGTTTTATCTAAAATTGACATAATGCAACATTTAGATGGTGCACTTTCACCATCCATATTGGAAGTTATGGTTTAGAGGAGTAATAAGTGATTAGTTTTAATTAATTAACAATATCCCCTTCCTTAATTCTAACTAAGGAGAAAATAAATATCTAAAGAAAAGAAAGAGGAAAGAGGGAAAACTTGATGGGAATAAAAAAATCCCTCAAAATAGATTCTACTAAAGCAATAAAACTACCATACTACAATTTCTTTCACCCCACAAAGATGTCTAAGAAAGTGAAATGGAAGGTAAGATAGATCCCTCTGCAATTCATACTCAATAGTAATGATCAAAACTGCATGTAAAAGGTGGTCTGTGATCTTCAAACAACATTCTTCCCTTTAGGAAGAAATAAAACCGAAGATGCATGAATGAAGTCTCCCCATTCCTAAAAGGAATATGTAGAAAGAAATCATAACATGTATGATGCCTATAAAAATTGCTCCATGGTCTCCATGTAGATCTTAAAATAGCTTGAATCTTTTATAAACTAATGGATAAAATAATCAAAAGACACATTTATCTCCTTAGAAGGAAAATAGATCTCCTCAAAATGATGTGTAAATGTATCTAAACTCATCAATCTATGAAAAATGACCATGTAGAGAAGGAAGAAGCGGGTCAAAAGGTTCCCTCACAACAACTAAAGTAGAGTCACCTTCATCAAAGAGAGGATGAATAAAATAAATTTTGTCATCTAGATCCAAAATGAGGGATTCTACAAACAAGAATAATATGCCTAAACAAAACTAATCCCAATTAATTGAATTTGGAAGCCATAGATGATCCTACTACAAAATAACATTGGAAGCTTTCAATGAAGCAACTCTAATCTCTGAAGAAACAAAAGGAGCACTAGGGTTATCAATAAACTAATCATCCATGAAGGATTTTGTGATACAAGATGGGGCAATTGAAATCTTAGCATCACCCATAGGAGCTTGGATATCCAAGGAACCATTACTTTCAGATGAAGAGTTAATATCTCCATACAATTGTTGGATGATGGTCCAAGCATTAAAAAAAAAAATTTTAAGTTCTCTATATGATAGAAAATATCCTTGGAAATAGTAAGTCATATTAGTCTATAGATGATATCATTACTATTAAACCTTGCAATTTACTATTCATAATCATTGGGCTCATAAATGTGTCTGAGGAAATAGGGTAATAGATCTTGCTCAAGGCAGTGATTCTCTATTCCCTTTTTCCAAGATGGGTAATTCTTTATGGTTATCTTGACAAAAGAAGGATGAAAATAAATACTACACATCATTGATCTCCCCCAAAAGTGAAACTTTATCTCCATTCATAATTACAAAAAAAAACATATTAACAGCCCCAATGTAATAAAAATAATCTCATTTTAATAAATCTTTGATCTATAATACTTGCAGATAAAATAATAATTCTTCTTCTAGCTTCCTAAGCTCTGATGCAATGCAAAATTTATTAGACTTGTAAGCTATAGAAAAGTTAGATCTAGCTGAAATGTAGAAACAAATGCATGCTTGTATAAAACAAATAACAAAAGAGAGTTTCAAAGAATTAATATCTATTATGCATTGATTGTGTATCAATTACAAAGCGTGAGCATTTAAGAAAAACCTATTGCCACATAGAATAAGAAATCACGGTGAAATACATGACTTGTATGTATATAGAAATAATGCATGTATATTTTATCTAAAATTAACATAATGCAACATGTAAATAGTGTAATTTCACCATCCAAATTTGAAATTATGGTTTAGAGGAGTAACGAGAAGTTAGTTTGAATTAATCACAAACAAAAACTTTGATAGGATTAATGGTCAATGATGCCGAAATTATTTAGGGTTAGTGAATTAACTGGTTTCACAAGTAGGTATGAATTTATTGACTTATCCTATGGCTCCCTTGAAGACTTAAAAAAAAAAAAAATTAAGATTTGAATATAAAACCCATTCATGAATAACTACAATTTAGATCAAGTGAATAATAAATTACAATATATAGGATTTTATGTTTGATTTTACTCAAGTTTATTATACTCAATCTAGCTTGATAGAACTTTAGATCTTGGAGGAGAACTTTTCAATAGGTGTGTAAGGTCTTGGAGCAATCTAGCTCCACTTAGAACTATTATGGAGAAGTTTTGTGATCTAGTACTGGACCACCTAATTATAGGTTGAAAGCTCTTTAATTTTTGGGCTGCATGATCTTAGTCTCATTCTTTATGATGCTAGGGTCTTTCACTCAACAAGATGCAATTTTTCATAGATTCGTTAGGAAAAATTCAACTTCACTAGCCACAATGATGGGAAAAATCAAAATCAAACTAACAGCAAAAAAAATTTGTGAGCAAAAAAAAACCCCATCAAATCATCATGACTAAGGAAAAATTCAATTTATATTTTCTACTTGTGATTAAATGTGTGTGTGTGTGTGTGTGTGTGTGTGTGTTTGTGTGTGTGTGTGTGTGTGTGTGTGTGTGTGTGTGTGTGTGTGTGCGCGCGCGTGTGTGTGTGTGTGTGTGTCAGTACACTTTCTCCCTCTTTGAAAACAACATCAAAGATGTGTCATCTTCATATGAATATATGAATATTTTCAATTTCTCCCTTGGTCACCTAGCTTGTGACTAATTTGTAGCTCTAGCTTTTTTATTACTTTAGACATCTCCTAAAGTAAGATCCATTGCATTAATGTGTAACATATGTGAATGAACTTGTTTGATGCAAGGCACTCCTCATTCTTCTTTGACAACCTTTGATAGGGTTATCACCCATAATATACCTCTTATATTCTCATAAGCATCCTTGAGTACTACTTTTGTGAAGATATCAACTATTTTCTCTTTTGTGGTAACATATTCCATCTTCACCTCTTTATCTTGAACTAATTCTCTCAATTAATGATACTTGATTGCAATGTGCTTAGTCTTTGTATGCATTAAAATATTCTTTGATATATTTATAGTACTTGTATTATCAAAATAAAGTGTCTCAGGTTCAGTTATTTCCTCCTTCATACCTTTGAGTAGTTGTTTGATCCATAAAATATTTGTAAAATTTACTACACATATTTAGCTTCAACAATAGATTGAGAAATGCAATTTTATTTCTTGCTAATCCATGTAACCATCCTTTTTTTGAAGAAAAATGCTTCTCCACTAGTACTCGTTCTACCTCCAACCTTTTCATCCTAATCAGCATCAATATAGGCTCTCAATTCAAAATTCTCTATTTTTTGTAGTATAGACCATAGTCCTCTATTTCTTTTAGATATCTCATTATTATCTTACTGGATATCAAATGATTCTCCCTAGGATTAGAAGAGAATCTTGTAACTATCCCTAGAGATAAAGTAATATCAAGTCTAAGGTGTACTACATGTTATAATTTTCCAATCATAAATCTCTATAATGTTTGATTCACCTCAGTTAAATCATCATTCTTTGAAAATTTATGTCTTGTCACCATAGTTGTACTTACTATCTTGGAATCCTCCAATCCAAAAGTTTTCAATATCTCCTATACACACTTTGACTGAGTGATGTATATACCATATTTCATCTAATGTACACGTAAACCCATAAAGAAATTGATCTCTCCATACATAGACATCTCAATTTCTATTTTCATTTCATTTTCAAAAGCCTTACATAAAGTATCTTCACCTCCAAATATGATATCATCAACAAAAAACTTAGATAGTAAGATACCTTTTCCTTTCTCTATCTTTAAGTATAGATTGTTGCTATCATTAGTCCTCTCAAATCCAATCTTCACAAGATAATTATGAATTCTTTCATACCATGCTCTTGGTGCTCGCTTCAAACCATATAAAGCTTTGTGTAGTATACATACCATATTTTTGTTTTCAGCGTCAACAAATCTATCTAAATGTTGTATATAAACCTCTTCCTCTAATACACTATTCAGAAATGCAGACTTAACATCCATTTGATAAACTTTGAAACCTTTGTATGCAAAGTAAGCAAGTAGACTTCTTACTCCTTCTAGTCTTGCAATAGGAAAAAAAAATTCTCCATAGTCACTCTTATTCTTGTGCATATCCTTTACAAACTAATCTTTCATTGTTCCTTGTGACTTCACCATTTTCATCTAACTTGTCTCTATATACCCACTTGGTACAAATCACATTTTTGTATTTTGGTCTAGGAACTAGAGTCCATGTCTTATTTTTCTCAATTTTTTCTATCTCTTCTTCAATGGCTTTATTCTAGTCCACATCTTCCAAGGCATCTTTCACTATTTGGGTTCTTGCATGCTTAGAAAATATGTATCATTTCTCAACTTGTTTCTTGTTATTGGTTTAGTATTTTTATCTCCAATGATTTGTGTAGTAGGGTGATGTCTCTCAACATAATTAGACAATCTTGGTTCATCTCTATTTTCTTTATTTGATCTCTCAACTTCTTAATCACTATGTACATTTATGTTAGGTAGTTCAACATCTCTTCCATGTACACTAATCTTAGAATTAGAATGTGTGTAATTCCTCTTGTGTTTGCATTCTATAACTTGTTATATTTTGAGTCAAGAGATACTTGATACTCTTACTATTTATACTTTGAGATGACCTAAGTGTCGGATGTTTTACTTTGATTTTAGTACCATAGATGTTTTACTACTATGTGATTTAGTTTATCATATTTGCATGTTGATGTCATTTTGAAATGATAGTAGGTCTATGATGAGTATTTGATTAGTTGGTATTTGGAAACATCTCTTATTCTATTATGTGATGGATTTATGCTATGGTTATTTACTTCATTCTTGTCTATTTATGTTTTATGTGAACATGAGTGATGTAAATGGGTTATTTAAGTATAATTTCATAAATGGTTAAATAAGTTATTTAATTCATTTATTACTTTGGCTATGATATCATACCCAATTACATTTCATCATGTGTTTAGTCTGCAAGATTTATATCCCTGGCAGTGGCACATGGAGTTAGTGATTCATTATTCATATTTTACCAATATCATCCCTCTATGGTCGACCTATCCTTAATTTTTTAAATTAAACCTTTTACTGATTATTAAATCTGACCTTTTCTACATTACATTATTAGACTAGTCAGTGTGTCTATCCATTTAGAGGTTAACATTTTCACAAAATTTCTAAAGGAAATTTCTATAATTTTAGGTTTTTGACCTTTTAATTTTATTAAATTTAATTTTTGGTGGCTTTGTCATAGATGAATTCCTATTTATAAGAATAGCCTATTTTCATTTGGGTGAATTAAGAGTCTAGCTATCCTAACTATCTATTTTCCCTAATAGATTATTCACTCAAAAAGTGAATAAGTGTGAAAAGAGGAATTTAATTCCTAACGTTTCACTTTTGCAATATACAAATTTGAGAGTGTTTTTGAGAATCCTCTTCTAGAGGATCGCGTTTATGTTCATTGTGAGAGCTGTGAGTGTGGGATCTTCACGATGTCAGTCTCACTAGATCCAACATAGCTAGATCTTGTTTTTCCATGATTTCCAATAGTTTCAGTGAATGATTTATTTTATTGTGCTGTTTTTAGTTTCAACCCCTTTTACTATCAATTAGGGCTTTCCTAGTTTATTGTTTCTACTTCAATTTAGCTTTTTCTCTTGGTAGCATTTTTTTATGAGGCTGATAACTAGTGCTCCCCTCCATTTCTGGTTGTTGGTTCTACCCAGTTGGTCAAGTATGAACATTTTCCCTATTTTTGGGATGGGAATTTGGGGTTTTGAGCTATTATGCTAGTCATTTTTGCATATGGTGTCTGAACCAAAATTTTATTGGATTCTTGGGGTTTTTGTGCCTGAAGATGAAATGGGTTTTAATTTTGAAGTTTTCTAGTTTTTGGGGTTTTTACCTTGTTTTGTGTGCACCTTATTTTTTGGGGTTTTCTTTGCATGAGTCTGGTCTTGGACCTAGATCATCCATTTAGATGGTAGTCAAACCATTGTTGTACTTTTACATTGCATTAGGATGTGTGTTGCAACTATCTTTCTAAGACTATTTTCAGTTGAGTGATATTTTGTGTTGTCATCTCATCTAGTCCTTTTGTTATGATCTTTGTGATGGTGGTGTGCCATACATGAGTATGTATGCATACATTTGTTGGGTAACTTGTGAGGCCCGATCTTCTATGGATTTTCTAGAAATTATTATACTTAGGGTTAGTTTGGTAATATGCATGCCTTTGTGCACTCATCATTGGATGAGGATGGGTAGGGTAGGGTAGCATATGGAGGGTGCTTCTTTTCTACAACCTAATTTCTATTTCCCAAGGGTTGGCATGTAGAAGTTTTAATCAAGTGAATACTAAAGAAAATATTGGATGCTAATAAAGCATAAGATAATAAAATATATGAGTAAGAGCCTTCCATTGGGGAGTTGAGCCATAAGATCTAAGCTTAGATTTTTGGATGCCAAGTGATTCTTCATGATGTCAACCCCTACTTAGTAGCCCATTGAGCATCTAACTAGGACATGTAGTTTATGCATTGTCTATGATCTTGGTTTTAGTCATCATATTGTATGGTGTGACTATTAGCCATGGAGATTTTCTTTATGTGTGTTTGTGTTTGGATCATTATCTTCATCAGCATGGTGGGAGTGGACCTACAACTTCCACATGATTAGGAGGTGTAGCTACATTCACCATTGCTAGGGACCAATGTACAAAGATAGTTTACTATCCTAGTGTGACCATTACTAGATGTTTTCACTTGGTACTTTGAGTTCTAAAGTATTCTTTCTTGTGATTTATCCTTTCATTAGAATGTTTGTATATCATTTTTAGATGATGTTAGTATTGATGCATTTACTTAATTTTATGTTTGGCATATGTTAAATGATGAGTTTTATTTGTAGGATTATCTTATGCTTTACTTCTAGAATGTTGGATTTCCTTATTCTTATGTTGTAGTATGTTTTAGTAGTGACATCCTCATAACATAACTCTAATGATCAAGTTGATAGTTTGGGATGTTACATGCAAGGGATGGCGAGGACCCATGATAGCCTTATGATGTTATTACAGTTGGGAGGAAACACATACTTATCTTTTTTGTTCTATTCATTATGATGTTGTTTCAATTTTGTTTTACTACATTGTGATGTTACTTTCTATAATTCCCCTTCACTACTATGATAGATGGCTAAATTTAGCTTTCATATTTTAGTTATTCATTCGACTATCTTTTCATTGATATGTGGATCTAGTACTCCCTGGTGTGGAGGAATACATTTTCTAGCCTTCTTCCCTTAACATTTTCTAGTTTGTTGTTTTGGATTCTTGTCCAAAATAGTAGTCTCTCACACAAGAATACAAGTTCTCACATGGTGTGTTGGGTTTTCTTATTTGACCTCTAGCACTTTCTCATGCAAAAATCAACACTATTTTTAGGTGTCTTGGTTGTTGGGGCAAGTACATTCTTACATCATTTGGTGCACTTCCTTGCATAGATGGTAGTTTCTCGTGTAGTGTCTTGCACTTCCTTGTACAAGAATATGTTAGTCTGTTGTCCTCATGTTAAAAATAGGGGGTATCTCCTTTAGATTTTGGGGATCAAATTTTGCTTTTTCTAGTACCCTTTGGCTTTGCTAGTATTTCCTTGCTTCTATAGTTCATAGATTTTAGGTTTTGCTATCGTAGTGCTTTTTCATCCTTCAGTTGGTCATGTCAATTCAAGTAGTGTTTTTTGGAGATTTATTGTTTGTCAAGATGGTGGTCAAGTCTTGTATTGTGATCTTTTTGATCCATATGTGATGTTGTCATGTGCACTCATACTTGTAAAAAAAAAAAATCTTGGCTTATTTCATTCTTGTTCCAAGGATCTCTAGGTGGGGAATTACATCTGGTATTAGAGCCCATGTTGCAACATAGGAATCTCTATGTTATGCTTTCACTATGGTTTTGTTTTCTATATATGTATTGTTAATTATTGATTATTGTTTTGACATCTTTCTTTGATTCTAATGCTTGTGACTCATTGTTCTAACCTTTCCTTGTTGCTTGCATAGTGATGCCTCCTACACATAGACCTAATGTTTGGGGTGGTACTCATAGAAATAACCATGCAGAAGAACACTAGGAAGAGGAACATCAGGCGAAGAAGGAAAACAAGGTAATAACAATCAATGTAGCATTGAGACACTAATGCCAGTGCTTTAGAAGATTCTTACTCAGTTGGGATCTTATGTGGAGGAACACCAACATGATCAAAATCAAGAAGAGGGATCTCATCATAGAGATTTCCATCTATCAAAACATAGAGAGGAGGAGTATGAATCTGAACATTCACGTTCTCGTTCGGCTTTGCAGGGCACCATTATTGTGGTAGGGACTATAATAGTAAAGATTCCATCCATTTAAATATCATGAAGTCTCTTCAACAATACAAACCTCTATTGTATGATGGTAAGGGAGGTGGCCTCAAGGTAGAAACTTGGTTATTGGATATGGAGCATTTCTTATGGTGTACCCTTATGCAACCAATATGAAGGTAACTTGTGTGATTATGTAGTTGAGGGACCACACATCCATATGGTGGAATATTGCAAGACAGAAGCTCTTGATCAGTGTTATAGGTCTCACCATGAAGATCTATGAGGAGAGATTTTGAGAGATATTTTTATCTCGTAAGTTCAGAGAGGCTTGTACTGATGAGTTCCATGAGATCAAACAAGGTAACATGATAGTGGACTAGTATGAAATCTGGTTCTTTGAGCTTAGGCAGTACTCATGCTACAACCATGATGATTTAATCCTAGCTCACCATTTCATCTAAGGCCTTAAGGATGCCCTTATTGGAGAAATTAGTATGCATCAACCTAGAACTCTTATCATCACTATTGAGAAGGCACATATTGTAGAGGAAAATTTTGCTAGAGGTTTTAGTGAAAAAATTATTTCTCAAAACTAAAGTGCAAAGAATTCAGGGTAGGATGCACAGTTTACCCAGTCCTCTGGGAAAGGTCAGGGAGAGTTAGCTCCCTCTTAGGGTGGTTTTTTTCATAACTGGCAAAAGGGGTTTTGGACCAAAAATGGATAGAATTCTGGTACCTTGGAGAAGATGAGAGATATCCAAAGTTGAGGGCAAAAATCTCAGAGTGGTCAAGAAGACTATTATCCTTGTAGTCAGCTTGGCCATAGATTTTTTGAGTGTTCTATCAAACCATCTATAGGAATAGGTAAGAGTGTAACTAGATCTGATCCTATTGTGGGAGATGTTTGGAGGAATCATTGAGCCTTCATGGTGGTTGACAACTATCACGTTGATAATCAAGGTATAGTAGTTGATGCTACAAGTACATTGCATTGTATTTCAACCTCAATTTTTTAGATTGTTTCTTTTCACCATCTCTTGTTTACCAATGCAGGCTAGTGGTAGTATGTTAGTTTGATAGGTGGCAGGTTGACTTAGCCTTAGGTTCCAAAGTTGTTGTAGACTCCTTGGTCACTAGTTATATTTTGTATTTGGAAATCTTCACCACCATAATGGACCTTTGTATCCTACCTTCAGGATTGTATGGCATTGTCTTGGGCATGGATTTCTTAGCCACCCATCAAGTTAATATTGATTTCTTTCATAAGATAGTATAGTGTGTTGATGAAATAGGTGGGGAGGTGGAAATTTTGGGAATCCTAAGACCCATCTCACTTTGGATTATCTCAGTTTATCAGCTAAAGTGGAGTGTGTGGAAGGGTTGTTAGTTGTTTCTTATTTTTGTTAGTGATCTTGAGGAAGTTAAGAGTTGTATGGTGACACTTGATGATCACCCACTCCTTCATGAGTATGCAGATGTGTTTCTTGATGAGATTATAGGTATGCCACCATAGTGTGACATTGATTTTCAAATCAATCTTGTACTAGGAGTGGAGCAGATTTCATGAGTCACTTACTACATATCTACTCAAGAGTTGAGTGAGCTTAGGTTGTAGTTGGAGGAATTGTTTTCCAAGGGCCATATTCATCCTAGTGTATCCTCATGGGGTGCACCAATCATATTTTTGAAGAAAAAGGATGGATCATTTTGTTTGTGCATTGACTACTGATAGTTGAATAAGGTGACAGTGAAGAACCAATATCATTTGCCAAGGATAGATGACTTGTTCCATCAAATGAAGGGAGTACAAGTATTCTCAAAGATTAATCTAAAGCGAGAATACCATTAGCTTTGTATCTAGGAGGCTGACATTCTTCAAACATCTTTTTGTAAATGGTATGGGCATTATGAGTTCATGGTTGTAACCTTTGAGTTAACCAATGTGCCATCAGTTTTATGAGTTTGATGAATGGTGTATTTTGCATGTACCTTAATCAATGTGTCATTGTATTCCTAGATGACATGTTAATTTATTTGAAGTTTGAGGAGGAGCATGTAGTCCATTTATGTCAAGTGTTGTACTACTTAAGAGACCATGAGTTGTATGGAAACTTGAGTAAGTATGGATTATTATACTTAGAGGTGAAGTATTAAGGACACATCATCACTAGTGATGAAATTGCATTAGATCTGGAGAAGATCTATTCTATCATGGATTGGCTAGTACACACTAGTGTCTCTAAAGTTCATAGCTTTATGGGATTGGTGTGTTACTACCATCACTTCATGTAGGATTTCTCATGAGTAGTTCATCGCATCACTTTTCTTTAGTGGAAAGAGAAGTATGTTTTGTTAGACTAGTGTGAGGTACCATTTAATGCTCTTAAGGAGTGTTTGACTAGTGAATTGGTCCTTATAGTGTCTAATCCTATAGGTGATTTCATTATTTACACATATGCTTCATTGGAAGGTTTGGGCATGGTGTTGATGTAGGATGGTTGAGTGATTGCATATGAGTCTAGAAAACTCAAGGAGCATGAGCTTAACTACCCAACTCATGATTTGGAACTTTTGGTCATGGTGCATGCTCTAGTTTGTAGAAGATAATTTCTTTTGGGGTACATGCTTGATTTTCATAGTGACCATAAGAGCTTGCAGTATATCTTTACTAAGCCAAACATGAATGCATGATAGCATCATTAAATAGAGTTCCTATGCAAGTATGACTTTGATTCTCATTACATTAAAGGAGAGGAGAATGTAGTCATGGATGCCTTGAGTAGAAGGTGACATGAGGTATCAATGATGTCATTGGGAGTGGATTTGTGAGGCCATATCTTGGAGGTCTTTCCTAGTGACACTTGATATTAGTAGGTGAGGGAGGCTATCAAATCTGGACATACCCTTGAGGGAAGATTTTTATGTTCTATTCTTGAGTCTAAAGGGCTACAAAGACACTTGGGGTATATCTATGTACCCATGTCTGGTGATCTACGTACCTTGGTTTTCCAAAAGTACATCATGCACCATATTTTGCACATCCTAGTGTCAAGAAGATGCATGTTGATCTTAAATAGTTGTGCCATTGGATAGGGATGACTTACAATGTTGCTGATTTTGTTTCTTGATGTCTTGAGTGCTAGAGAGTGAAGGCAAAGCATCAACATCTGGTAGGTATTTTGTAGCCACGCACCATTCCAAAGTGAAAGTTAGATACGATATATTTTTATTTTATCCTAGGTTGCCTATGTCATCATGGAGATATGATTGTATCATGGTGATGGTGGACAAGTTGTCCAAGGTAGCACATTTTTCACCCATGTGAGAAACCTACATAGCTTCTTCTATAGCACATGTTTTCCTAGAGGATATTATATGCTTGCATAGGATCCCTATTCAAATTATTTTAGATAGAGATCCAGTCTTTACTTCTTCATTGTGGACAACTCTCCAACATGCTTTGGGCACACAACTCAATTTTAGTTTGGCTTATGACCCAAAGACCGATGGTTAGACTAAGAGAGTTAATTGGGTTCTGGAGGATATGTTTCAAATATATGCAATGGATAGGAAGGTGAAGTGGGAAGATTATTTATACCTTGTTGTGTTTGCATGCAACAATGGGTATCATAGTTCTAGTGGCATGTCACCTTTTTAGGCATTTTATGGTAGACTTTGTTGTATCACTTTGAGTAGGGATCATTTAGAGGACCAATTTCTTTTGGGTCCAAAGATGCTTCAAGATATGGAGCAGTAGGTTGTCTGTATTAGGGAGCATTTGTTTACTACTTAGAATATGCAGGAAAAAGTGTGTAGATGCCCATAGTTGGATTGTCACTTTTCTATTGGTGAGAGGGTGTTTTTGTGAGTGCGTTCAAGAAAGAGCAGCATCCATTATGGAAAATGCTTTAGGTTGGTGCCACATTTTTTCATACCATTTGAGATCCTTGAGAATATTTTTCATGTTTCTTATAGACTAGTGTTTCCATCTAGCCTATCAAACATCCATGATGTTTTTCATGTTTCTATTTTGAGGTAGTATATTCTAGATGTGACCCATGTTCTTGAATGGGACACTTTGTAGGTAGTAGATGGGTAGCTTACTTTGGAGCCCATTCATATCCTATAATAGTGGAGGCTAACCTTGCAAGGTCGAGACATCGAGTAGGTAAGGGTCCAATAAGACCTGAGTGATGAGACCTCTACAACTTGGGAAGATGTTACACAATTGAAAGGATTGTACCCCAATTTTTTTGTTGGCTTCTAGGAGTAAGCCTATACTAGTGGGCGAGGATGTAGTTCCTCTCATTTTTTCATTATGTACCTTGTTATATTTTGATTTGAGAGATACTTGATACTCTTACTATTTGTACTTTGAGACCGCCTGAGGGTTGGATGTTTTACTTTGATTTCAGTACCATAGATGCTTTACTACTATGTTGTTCAGCATATAATATCTATATTTTGATACCATTTTGAGATGATAGTAGGTCTATGATGAGTATCTGATTAGCTAGTATTCAGACATATCTTTGATTTTGTTATGTGATGGATTTTATGATATGGTTATTTACTTCAATCTTGTCTCTTTATACTTTATGCAAACATGAGTGATTTAAATGGATTATTTATTTATAATTGAATAAATGGTTAAATAAGTTATTTAATGCATTTATTACTTTGCCTATGATATCATATCAAATTGCACTTGATCATCTATTTAGTGTGCATGATTCATATCCCTGGCAGTGGTAGATGGAGTTAATGATTCAACTATTCATATTTTACCAATATTGTCCTTGTATGGTCAACATATCCTTAATTAATTGTTTACATTAAATTTTTTAATAATTATTAAATCTAAACTCATCTGCATTAAGTGATTAGACCAATGAGCATGTATGTGCATTTAGAGGTTCACATTGTCATGAAAGTTGTTAAGGAAATTTCTGTAATTTTGGGTTTCCATGATTTTAATTTTATTAAATTTAAATTCCAACACATTTTCCATAGATGGATTTCTATTTATAGGAATAGCCTATTTTCATATGGGTGGATTCATAGTCTAGCTAGCCTAACTGGTTATTTTCCCTAATCAATTATTCACTCAAAAAGTGAATAACTATAAAAAGAGGAATTTATTTCCTTCTCACTTTTGCAAAATACAAATTTGAGAGATTTTTTGAGAATCCTCTTCTAGAGGATCATATTTCTATTTTTTGTGAGAGTTGTGAGCATGGGATATTCACGAGGTCTATCTTGTTGGATTTGGCTTTGGTAGATCTTGCTTTGCCATGATTTCTAGAAGTTTTAGTGGGTGAGTTATTTTATTGTGCTATTTTAGTTTCAACCCATTTTACTATCAGGCAGGACTTTCCCCAATTTCTTGTTTCTACTTCATTTTAGCTTCTATTTCTGGTAGTAGTTTTTTACCTAAGGCTGAGAACTAGTAGTGTTCCACTCTATTTTTTTGTTGTTGGTTCTGCCTAGTTGGTCAAGTATGAATATTTTCCCTATTTTTGAAATGGGGGTTTGGGTTTTCCCATCATTATGCTAGCTATTTTTCATATGGTATCCAAACCCAAATTTTATTGGATTTTAAAGGTTTGTGTGCCCAAAGACCAAATGGGTTTTAATTCCAATTTTTTTCATTTTTGGGATTTTTACCTTGTTTTGTGTGGCACTCTATTTTCTTAGGTTTTCATGGCATGAGTTTGGTCTTGGATTTAGATCATCCATTTGGATGTTACTCAAACCATTGTTGGAGTTTTACATTGCATTGGGATGTGTGTTGCATTCATCCTCCTCATACTATTTTTGGTTGGCTAATATTTTTTGTTGTGTTCTCATCTAGTCCTTGTGTTATGATCTTCATGATGGTGTTGTGCAACATATGAGTATGTACACATACATTTTTCTAGTGACTTACAAGGCTTGATCTTTCATGGATTTTCCAAAAGTTATGATCATTAGGGTTGGGTTGTGAATATGCATGCCTACAAGAGCATGGGTAGGGTAGCATAGCATATGGAAGGAGGTTCTTTTCTACAAACTAGTGTCTATTTCCCAAGGGTTGGTGCATATGAGTTTTAATCAAGTGATAAGTACTAAAGAAAACACTAGATGGTAATAAAACTTAAGATAATAAAATATATGTGTGAGAGACTTCTATTGGGGAGTTGAGCTGCATGATCTGAGCTTGGGCTTTTTGATGCCAAGTGACTCTCCATGATGTCATCCCTTATTTAGTAGCCCAATGAGTGTCTGATCAGGACCTATAGTTTATGCATTGTCTATGATCTTGGTTTCAATCATCATAGTACCTAGCATAAGTGTTAGCCAAGGACATTTGTTTCATGTGTGTTTGTGGTTATTATCTCCATTAGCATGGTGGGAGTGGACCTATGGGCTCCACGTGGTTGAGATTCATAGCTACCTTCACCGCTGCTAGGGATCAGTGTATATAGATAGTCTACTATCCTAATGTGACCATTGTTGGATGTTTCCACTCAGTACTTCAAGTTATAGAGCATGCTTTCTTGTGATTTATGCTTTCATTGGAATGCTTGTATATCATGTTTAGATGATGTAGTATTGATGCATTTCCTTATTATGATGTTTAACATATTTTAGATGATGAGTTTGATTTGTAGGATTATCTTATGCTTTACTTCTAGCATGTTAGATTTCCTTATTCTTTTATTATAGCACAATTTTGTAGTGATGTCCTCATAAGATAGCTCTAACAATCTGGTCAGTAGTTTGGGATGTTACACATGGGGCATGGCTAGGACCCATGATGGTCCTATGATGTTATTACAATTTGGAGGAACCATATACTTATTTTGGTTGTTTTGTTCATTGTGATGTTGTTTTAGTGCACTACAATACTAGCTTTTGTGCTTTCCCTTAACTCCTATGATCTCTAGATTTAGCTTCTATTTTGTACTTATTTATTCGAGCATCTTTTCCTTGAAATGTGGATCTAGTACTCCCTAGTGTGGAGGAATACATTTTCTAGCTTTCTTCCCTTAATGTTTTCCAATTTGTTGTTTTGGATTATCACATGAAATTGTAGTTTCTTGCATGAGAATGTAAGTTCTTGCATGGTGTGTTTGGTTTTCTTGTGTGGTTTATGGCACTTTCTTGCATGAAACCCAAATCCAGTTTTAGGTGTCCTGGCTATTGGGCCAAGTCCATTATCACATTGTTTGGTGCACTTTCTCACGCAGATAGAAGTTTTTCATGTGGAGTGTTGCACTTCCTCACACCATAATCTATCAATCTATTGTCCTCATACTTCCTCTATATTTTGGGGATCAAATTTTGGAATTTCTAGTACCTTTTGAGTTTTCTAGAGTTTCCTTGCTTCTGTAGGTCAAATATTTTAGTTTCTATTTTCGTAGTGGTTTTTCATCCTTTAGTTGGTTTTGTTAGTTTAGGTAGTGGCATTTGGAGATTCATTGGTTACTTGGATGGTGGCTAAGTCTTTTGTTGTGATCTTTGTGATCTTTGTATGGTGTTTTCATGTACACTCATAATTGTAAACAAAATTTATCCTGGCTTGTAATTCATCATTGTTCCAAGGACCTATAGCTGGGGCATTACAATGTGCCTCAAATTCATTCTATAACTTTATAACTAAATGTAGCTTGGTTCCTAAATGCAACTTTACATTCATAGTATGTGACTCTGCAGTCATTAAAACTTCTTGCTGGTTTCCAACTTGATTTACAACATCTTCATCACTAGACATATCTTCATAAAATTATACAAATGATTGGTATTCTTCTATTTTCCTGATAGGTTCATCCTCATATACTTCTCTATATTCATCGAATTTCACATTTACACTTTCCATAGCTTTGTTAGTGTTAGTATTTGAATTCTTATTAGCTTTACTTCTTGTGGAATAAGCAATAAATATACCTTCTTCATATTTTGCATCTAGTTTAAGCCATTCCTGAAATCTTTGTGAATATAGCACCTTCTTCAAAATACCTTAAAATATTTTACATTTGGTGAGTATCCATACCATAGTTCAATAGGTGTTCAATGAGTACCTTTCTTGACTTACACATAGTTCAATGTATAGATAGATGTACTTACAACTTCCCTATAGTATTTCAAAGTAACATTTTTCTCCATCATGAGCGTCCTTGCACAATCCAATATAGATTTGTTCCTAATTTTAGAAATTCCATTTTGTGGAGGGCTTCTAGGAGAATATGTTTTTATTTTGATTGTTCTATCATTACAAAACATTTGAATCTCATTTGATGTAAATTCTCCTCCTCTATCAAATCTCAAACATTTTAGATTTTTACCTATTTCTTTCTCAACTCTTTCTAATTACAACTTAGATATTTGAGAAGCATCAAATTTATGTTTTATAAATATATAAGTCATCATTCTATAATAACCATCAATGAGAAGCATAATGTACTTATCTTCTTTGTAGCTTTGCACTTTAATTGGTCCACACAAGTTAGTATGAATAATCTCTAATATTCTATTAGAGGTATGAGTCTTACTCTTAAAACTTCACTTTGTCATTTTTCCTAGTTGACAACATTTGAAATTATATTGTAAAGTTTCTTCAACTTAGGCAAACCTCTGACACTTTTCATGTTACTAATACTAACCGAGTTATCCAAATTAACATGACATAACCTCTCGTTCCATAGCCACACATCATCAAATTCTACAATTAAACAAGCAGCATCCTCTATATCAAGATGGAATAGATTACCTCTAGTTTTATCATGTTTTCCAATAAATTTTCCATTAATATCATATATCTTAGCAATATTGTTTTCAAGCTCAATCTTATAACCTAAATTATTTAGTTGTGACACACTCAATAGATTATAGTTAAGTCTTTCAACATAGTATGGATAGTCACATAAAATCTTTACTTTGAGCTTGATAGAACGTTTTCCTTTTATCAAGTATGGTGCATCATTACCAAACCTTACACTATTTCCATTATAATTCTTCAAGGTAATGGACTTACTTTTATCTCTAGTCATGTGATGTAAACACCCTCAATGATCCATCTATCATTATTGTTCACACAAGTCACTAGTGTAATTGCCTCATCTTCATTGCATTCATCATTCATTGCAAAAAACACCACTTCATCATCGTAATCATTAGATCTATCTTTTTTTCCATATTCAGCAATGTTTCAAGACTTCATGCCTTTATCTTTATAATCCTTCTTGTCTTCATCTCTTCTACTTTGTACTTGTCACCACCTCTTTAATTCCTCTTCTCCAGATATCTAGCACAAATATGACCAACCTCATTGCAATTGAAACACATGATATGTAACTTACCTTTGAACTTTCCTTAACCTCTATAAAATCTTCTTGTCAATAGTGCTTCAAGATGATCTACATCTTTCTCATCTATATCACTATCACTAGACACATATTTTTCCTTTTTCTTCTTCTTCTCATTAGGTTCCTTCAATGATGACTTAGTTTTGAAATTAGATTCAACATCAACAAGTTTGTAATTATCAAAATTAGATAGCTCAAAGGTAGTGAGCCTACCTATGAGACCTTCAAGAGCTAGATCATTCCCTAGTATACATCTCAATTCTTATATTGTAAAAATTATAATAGCATAGATGTGTAGTAGTGTTCTCAAAAAATTTCTTTGTACAACATCATCATCAATTTTACCAATAGCTCCTCTTATTTCATTACAAATATTTTATCCTAGATCAATATTGATCAATATTCTCACCTTCTTGCATTCTCATATCATCAAACTTACCTTTGAGACTTTCAACTTTATCTCTTGGAACATTTTGTCACATCCATAGATAGTGTGTAGAGCATCCCACATTTTATTTTCACTATCACAACCCTTGATATCATTTGACATAGATTAGGGTAAAGGAAATCTCCAACATTTCCTAGTTGTGTTCTTTTTTATTTTACAGATCTCCAGTAGTTAAGACTCCAACAAGATCAATATGCTCAATAGGAATGGTAGATTGTGCATGATCTCCAGGATGAACCCACAATAGTGGGTTACACTTTTTTGGAGGATGAAATTCCTCCAAACAAGCGCGGGTCCGAAAAATTACCCATATAGTTTCGATAGAAGCTCTTTTTCAAAGTTTCGATCGAAACTAATTACTTTCGATAGAAAGTAACTGTCGATCAAAAATAACCATGCCGAATAGTTTCGATCGAAACTTTGAATGTGGGTTTCCCCACGGTTTTAAAATTTTGATCAAAACTTTACTTAAGTTTTGATCCAAACTATGAAACCCACTAGCATAAATAGCGGCGCAGTCGGATTCTCTCCTCATTATTTCGATCGAAAGTTGGAGAGAGACTGGCATCCGCTTTATCGACCGTCTGAAAAAGGTATGAAACATTTGTTTTTTCCTTTTTTCTATTGTTTTAGTTAAAATTTATATATTTTTTCGTATATTTTATTATTTTTTATATATGTTTCTTTGTATATTTTATTTTACTATTCATGCTTAAGCCTCTAATGTTATTATCAATCTCTAAATGCACAAATAAGATTTTTTTAAAGATAATTTTCATCTATATTAGATCTAAGTATATAATATTGTCTTTTAATTTAAAGTTTATTTGAAAATTTATTATTTTAGATGTTTTGAAATGTATTTAATCTATGTATTTATTACAATGTTGAATGATTAGATTAGATGTAAATTTATTGTGTAAGTTACATGTAATTTTACAAATAAATATAATTTTGACTTAGAACCATATAACCTTGACCTAGAACCATATAACCTTGACCTAAAACCATATAACCTCGACCTAAATTCATTATTTAAACTATAATCATGACCTAAACATATATAACTAAGTACTTAATCCCATGACAACTCGCCAAGGGATCCAAACAAAAAACTTCTAATACTATTTAAAATAATTTTACTTATTTTGTATTGTACTTTGTTTCATGGATTGAAAATGGATGATGTAAACTATTTTATAAATGTATATTCTTTCAGCCTTTCATACCCTGTGACATGTACAGTGGATGATTGTGCATTCCAAATTAATTTGCCAAGTGGCATTCAGAAAAAATGTATATAAATTATTTAAATGGATTGAACTGAAGTCTAGTTAATATAATTTCATGTGGATGTGTTATTTATTTTACTTTTAGTACTTATAATTATTTTAAAATGAAATGTAAATGTGCTCATTAAGGAATTTGCAATCTCTTATGTTTTTTATAATTGTAAATTATTGTATGTATGTTATTGTTTGCTTAGTAAAACTTTTGATTAGTTCTTTGGATCCCTTGGCTAGGCCTCATTTAGAATTAACTATAATGTCAGTTTGTAAATTGAATTTAAAAATAATCTAAGTATATAATTAACTATATTATAATTCAATCACATGTCTTAATTTGGGTCCAGATCCTAAATTAAATACATATATAAGAATGTTAGAGATTAATTTGCATCTAGGTAAGAATATAACATACATATACATACATAAGAATGTATATAACTTAGAATGTGTATGACCTAAAGAATACATGTTACAACCTTTAATTAATAAAAGTTAATTATAAGAACATAACTTGATTAAATAATATACAAGTTACATAAAAAAATGTACATCATATAATCTAATGTTCATGTAAAGATTAAATATATTTAACTTAAATTTTAAGTCTTAAGTTCCTTAATGCTAAACAGTAGCCCTAAATTATACTAAACCTGGTCATAATCCTAACTGCAAAACCCTTTAATCATAAATTATAACCCCTAATCTTAGATGCACACTTGAAACCATAAAACTTTTCTAAATCTCAATTTGAACCGTAGAGGTCTAAATGTTAAACCCCAACATTAAATAGTAAATCATATTAATACTTGATCCTAAATTTAATTATATAAATTTATTTAAACTATGTGTTAAAACCATAATCAAAATTTTTATTGCTAATACAAATCCTAACCCTCAAAATCATACTTCTAATTCAACATGATGTAAACCCATACCCTAACCCTCTAACCATACTTCTAGCAATGATCATGTACAAACCTATAAGCTATAATCATAAATGTTAAACCATGACCCTAAATTATACTAAACCCTAGAATCAAGATGTATGTACACTAAGATCCTAAAATTTGTTAAATTTAAATGCTAAACTCTAATTTTAAAAGCTAGCTAGATATAAACTAATTTAAGTACTAAACCATTATTCTAACCCTAATCATAGATTATAATAGTAAGTTCCCTTATACTAGATGATAAGCCCCAACCCTTATCCTAAATTATAAGCCCTAATCATAATCCTAGATCCATAAATTTAAACCCTGATGTACAAACCATAACCCTAAAAATAATACTAATACCAATGTCAACCCATATCCTAACCCTATAAATAGTACTAATAGAAATGTAAACCTAATGTACCCTAACCCTAGAATCATAACTATAACCCTAAATCCTAAATGCTAACTTGCCTACTTTACTAACCCTAATTGATCTAGACTATAATTTCTACTCAGGTACTTGGGACCTCCGACCACATGATTCTAACCCTTTAATCATGGTCTCAATCCTAAATCATAGCCCTAACCATAATTCTAACTCTAACCCTAAACCAAAAACTAAAATTTAATTATCCAAACCCTAACCCTAACCTTAAGATCTTAAAATTTAATTTCTAAACCCTTATATTATAAATGATAATTTACGGGCTAAATCATAAGATTATATATATATAATCCATGCATATCATATCAAAAGAATCATATAGAAATGTCATTTATGACATGTCCATCATATCAAAATATCAAAAAATGAGTGATATCATAATTTAGCATTATATCTTAATATTTAACACTAAAATAAACTAACCCCTGGGTCAACCTTAAACCAAATTGAATATATCAAACTAGATTGAAAGGTAACCCTAGCCCTTAACTAATTAATATTATAATTATAAACCAAATTGAATTAAACCATGATCATAAACAGGTAATTATATATCCCAAGTTAATAGTAGAAACCTTGAATTTAACCCTAAATCCTTTCCCCAACCATTAACAAAATTGAACCGTTACCCTAATATTGAATTGAAACCTTAATTCAATTTATTAACTCTTGTCCTAATTGAAACCTAAGCATGTAAACCTAATCAAATAGTACAAACCAAATTGAACCCTAATCCTAAAACTAATTAAACATTGATATCAAGGTCTCAAAATGATACATCAATGTTATATATATGTACACAAATAGATCTATATATGCATATGTGTCATAATATATATATTTGCAGATATCATTTGCACGTGTATATATATATGCACACGTATGCATGTATATATACACATGTGCATGATAGATCTATATGTGCAAATATACATATCATGTACATGTATAAACACATATATCTATATATACATATATATGCACATATTTAAACTTCGTGGACCTAAATTACATCTGACAAGTTTATGTGCACACATATGTCTAAAACCTTTGAACATTCAATATAACTTAGATAGATATATAACTTGCACACATGTAGTTCTTAAAAGGTCCCTGAGTTACAAAAATTATATATATAACAACATATGTGGTTTAAAATTTAGTTTTCTTTTAAGGTATATGTTCAGTTAAGTTTTAGGACTTTTATATATATATGTAGACATGTACATGCATGTTTAATTTTATTAAAACAATTTAGATACAAGTTTTTTAATTTTGTCAAATTGTACATACATATATGTTAATATAAATTTCAAGTTGATTAAATGTCATACATTTTAATTTTAATTTTCAGGTTTACACATTATACATGCACCTACATTGTACATTGACATGGCTGATCAACAGCCTTCTATCGCCCCCGAGCAGCCTATCCCGGGCCTTGATCAGCAGCCTATACCTGGGCCCATGCAGCCTATCCCCCCTGAGCAGCATCATGTCCCTCGTGATCAGCTACCTATCCCACCTCAGGAGCTCTATGATCGCACTAACCAGGAGATTCATAGACTCCAAGAATCCTTGACTAGTGGCACATGCTCTAGTGTTTATAGTGGTACATGCCAGACTATCTTACGCAGCCTGACATTTATTCGAGATGAGATTCATCGCACTGCCCCATATTCTGCACATACTATACAGGCTGTCCTTGACAGTAAAAGATGAGAGGTCTCCTCTGGTCTTTCACTCCAGGAGGTGCAGGGCTTGGTGCCCAAAGATGTCCTGAAGAGGGAATGTTTCCCTCATTATCTTTCACAAAAGTATGTGAAGGGGTATTCTCCCCTTAAGTATACAGATCCACAGATGGCTGCATTGATATACCCACGTTTCCTTGCTGCCCATGGTCGTTATCCAAATAATGACCAAATTCCACTCTATTTTACCCGACATCTTTATGCAGAGGTTCGCTTATGCAGGGCGGTGAACTACACAGATTTACCAGGACATTTAGGATAGGGATGTGGTAGATTGGCTGATAGGTAGCTAGGTCATCCCCCACTAGCACATAGGTTGATTGTCGGAGAGAGGGCACATGCTATTTCCCCTATGTTAGGTCTATCAGCTGATGAGGCCATGCATACCACTTAGTTACGTGGGGTCCTTCAGGGAGTTGGAGAGATTGTAGTAGTTGTCAGGTCTATTTCGAGTGATGAGGTTGGTCAGTATTTGATGTCTCGTCGACGTTCTAGATCATCATCCTATGCTTCATCTTCAAGAGACTTGTACAGTGCAGCAGGCATCCCTTCAGTGGCTAGCTTCGAGGGTCTCACTGGAGTGTTGGCACGAGATACTATGATTGGTTTGGCTGAGGATTTATTAGATACATATAGATTTGTATCAGAGCATCTTGGCATACCCATATCAAATGTTCGAGGTCGTGTCCATGGTAGTACTAGGACACATCCTCAACCATATTCCTCTCATTGATCAGGTAGTGGTCATGGTGGTAGTGCACATGATGATCCATCTACTGACCACTCTTTTGCTCCATAGAGACATATACATACCACAGACCCTTCAGCCAGTGTTACAGTGCAGGCTCAGAGTTCAGATGTGGGCCTTGATGATGTTGATTTGAGCTTGTCGACCACAGGGTGGATGGACTTGTTGACACGTGATGATTCTACTTCTATGACATCTCATGTACATAGTCCACTTGGCTCGTCATTATTAGGACATGTGCCAATCACTAGCCATGGGGCCCGCGTAGATGCAGAGATTGAGCTTGATGCGACGCAACAAAATTTGGATGCATTAGTGGACACGATCGATGCTAGGCAGTCCGATTATTATCAGATGCCACCATCTACACAGGTAAAAAAAATTTCAAGTTCATGTTAAAATTTCAATCATTTCAAACTAATTTAATTTAGACATGTGCATGTGTGCACATGCACATGTATATCATGCACGTAGATTCAAATGTAATCATGTAGAGAAATTTTAATTTGATGTGTTGCCCGTGCACATGTACAATGTAGGGGGACGTGCCTATTTTTACTCCAGCTTTGATGCCAGATCATGTACATCATCGAGACTCATTGGATGATGTCAGTAGTGGACAGGTAATGTTTATTTATGTTTTGATTAAATACATGTACATGTATTTCAATATCACTTTCTCTTGATTAAATGTATGTATGTATTGATATCACTTTCTCTTAAATTTGTATATAGGGGTCAGCACATCCTAGTGAGCACCTTGATACTAGTCAGTCTTCAGAGCGCATTGTGAGGAGGCATGGCGATGATAGTCCTGCACATGATGATCTATAGTTTTTTTTATCTAGATGATTTGTTGTAGACTTTCATCCAGAGAGACATTCATATATGTTAGATAGACACTTTATATACACACATGATGCATGTTATATTTATATTTGATTTGATATAGATGTACCTAGATTTACATGTCTACATGTGTGCACGCTATATTTATATTTGATATTATCTTCTGATAGATCTCGAGATAGATACATGTTTTTGTTATTTGTTCTCAAGATGATTGATACATGTTGCATTATGTTGTGGAATCTAATGTACATACTAGATCTAGATCTAGTATATTATAAATTTTTTCTATCTAAGATATGTAAGTAATTTATTTAGATATGTACATGCATGTTTAATATATTGATTAAATTTAGATATATATATATAAATAGTTCATGTAATTTAAATGTTTGGTAATATATTGAACATGTATTAAATGTTAAAGTATCAGGTAATTAGTTGTACATAATTCCTAACTCAAGTAAATCTATAGAACTCATCCCTTTTATTTGTACACATATCCTAGAATTTTATCCCCTTAACCCCAATGTTGTAAAATTCAAGTCCAACTTAAAACATGTACATGTTCAAAATTTAGTTTAAACAAATTGCAATTTGAACTTGAAAGCTCACATGTAAAGTAATTAGTTAAATCGAAAGCTCACATGTCCTAAAATTGAAAGCACATGTCCTAATTAGTTAAATTGAAAGTGTACATGTGTTCTAAAATTGACAAGTTAAATGAAATAGAAAGCTCAATATAGTAGAAAGTTAAATGAATTCTTGCATTGAGTTAAAAATGAAAGAGTAAACGTTCAATTTAGAAAATTAGTTATTGGACACCAAATTTCAAATTGTTCAACACAATTTGAAATAGTTTGAACCAAATTTCAAATTGTTCTTGAGTTACATTTCAAATTTTAATCATAGTGAAATTTTAATTCAAGTGCACACATGTATCCTAGGATTTTATCCCCTTAAGCCCAATGTTCTAATTCAAGTCCAACTTAAAACATGTACATGTTCAAAATTTAGTTAAACAAATTGCAATTTGAACTTGAAAGCTCACATGTCCTAAAATTGAAAGCTCACATGTCAGGTAATTAGTTAAATTGAAAGCTCACATGTCCTGAAATTGAAAGCACATGTCCTAATTAGTTAAATTGAAAGCGTACATGTGTCCAAAAATTGACAAGTTAAGTGAAATAGAAAGTTCAATATAATTAATTTTACAAACTCCTAATTTCATCCTCTTAAGACAAGTGGTGTTCGAATTTCTTTCCCTCAAGGTGCACATGTCAAGTAATTAGTGTACACACATATACATATAAGTTCATAATATCTATAATTAGTTACTTTAGAAAATTCAAAATGAAAGAGTAAAAGTTCAATTTAGAAAATTAGTTATTCCACAAAATTTCAAATTGATCAAATGATTGTTCAACAAAATTTCAAATAGTTTGAACCAAATTTCAAATTGTTCTTGAGTTACATTTCAAATTAGGAGTTGTTTCTATCTCATATCAAGTGGATCAACTCGTTCTTGGATAACATTTAATATTTTCTCATGATCATCAATATGGAGCCTCCACTTACGTATTCCAGGTCCTTTGACTGGATGAAGAGTTAGACCAGTGGCAATAACATGGTTACTATATTGATATACCTTATTGTTAGGTTGATAATCGGTGAAATGAATCCCACTTTTAAGTACTTTTATTTGCTTCAAATATGTTCCTTGTACAACAACAGAACCTGCACATGTACACATTTAAAAAATACATCAATCTTGAATTTAAGTCAAAGAATTTGAATTCATTAAAAATATAGATACTTGACATACATATATACATAATTCAACTATATACTAACCTGTGGGAAAAACAATTTCATCACTTATTTCAGTCTTTGTTAGCTTCTCTCTTTCCATGGTGCAACGTAATAAATAATAGCTAGCACCTTCTACATTTTTCAATTCTACTATGACTGCAAAAACATTTCCTACACAAACTTATATATGTCAAAATTCTGGATACACGTCATTTACATAAGTACATATATATAATAAAAATTAACCAAAATTATGAAAAATGTATACATGTACATGATCTAGGTATATATATATTTCATACATACCAACTCTGATCAATCCTAAAATATGGTTATAATCACTAGAAATCAATGGAATATCATCATAGTTTTCGTCCTCAAACTCATTCGTATTAATAACATCTAGTGGCACCAAAGTCCATTCACCCACATATCCACGTTCTTGATTAATGCAACCACCATAGTCTTCATCAATACAATTAGGAAAAAAACATGAGTATTCTCTTGTATACAATGACCACACATTACTACTTGTACTCATGACTCAATGCAAAGATCGTGTCTTCTCTACCCTCTTGCATGCATGCATTGATCTTCTATCAACACCTGAATGTGTACACAAGGTCCATAATTTAGTTAGAGATCATCTAAGGTAACATATTAAATATAAATTTAAGATTCAATTTAAAAATATGAACAAATTAATTTATATATACCTGATACCTCCCAAAACACTCTCAATGGTATGACTCGATCCGCTTCTGATGATGTGTTATCTATATTTGTTGGCACCGAAAAATGTGTTTTGCACCACTCAACCACATCATGAGCATTATTAACGTGATATCCTTTATAGTCCATTTGATACTTTCTTAAATCATGTTTGATACAAGCTCCTGCACCATCATGCTCACCCTTTCCATGTCCACTCTCAAAAAAACTCCAAATGTGTGGTATATTAAGGTATCGATGATATCTACATAATGCATAAAATGGTCTAGCTGATTTAAATTGTGTCGCACATCCATCTGACCATACCAAATGTTTTTCTATTTTAATGTTTTTGTTTTTCAAATATTCAAAAAATGTCTTAAAACAATGTTCCACAAAATGTGTGTCATGTTCTTTGTCATCACTAATATAAAAGTGATACTCTTTTTTAATGACTCGTGCTTGATTTGTACTTTCCACACCATCCAGATCAATTTGTGCATGTCGATAAGACACTTGAACCATAATAGTAACCTGCTCTGTATAGTAGTATTCTTCTTGAAGTTGTTTTTGAGATACGAAAGAGTAATTCTCTGCAAAGTCAACAACAGATAGATTTGTTCCAAGTGGGAAAGTTTCTCTTAGTGTTTGAAATTGTTCTGCTTGCCACTTAGCAAAAAATGCATGGCGTATATATGGTTGAATCAATTTAGGAAAATTTGACATAAATTCTCTAGCCGATATCTCATCCTCTACATATTCTAACCTTGTTGATTCTTTTCTAGCTTTTGTTTCTGACTTTATGTGCTTATATCTCTTACATTTTACCATCCTTGTCATATTAGTATCTTCTTCTCTCAAAATAAATTTAGTCAAGTTACCACATGTTTCACAAGTTCCTCTTATGCAATCTATTTCACGGACACAATCATTTGGTTTGTCACATAAGATTGATGTTATGAATTGACTCAGTCATTTAGGAAAAGTATTTTGAGAAGTTTCACCACTTTCTTCTATCATCTTTCGAAACCCTTCATAGTACAAATCAAATTCAACATGATATCAACAACATGTTTCAAAAGATTTATTTATCTTCACAAAATAGGGCTTCAATCTTTCAAACATTGTTTGTCCAATCTTTATGTTAGGATTTAAATTACAAAATGAGAGATACAATTCATGTTGAGTGACATCCAACCAATGTTTTGCGTGTTGAATATATTCCTTAGGCCCAATCCTCTGCTTGATGATATCTCTTCTATTTGGTGAAGGACGAGTATTATCAATCCAAAATTGAATAACTAAATTCTTAACTATTTCCCCAATCATGTCAGATCGAGGAGCTCTATACATTAGTGCCCAATTGCCTTCTAATGTACTATCATTCAAATTGTTTCTCCTTTTCAGATAATGTAGTACTGTCTTCCGACTATACCCAAAATGAGATGATAATGAAGAGATCTTTCTATTTTGGGATGTTTTCTTATTTAAAATAGATGTTAGTATCACTCTTCATGCAATGGATTTATCTGCAGATCTAGTTTTTTCCCCAATGGAATGTAACCCTTCCTTAACACTTTCAACAATATCTTTTTCTAGTTTAGAAGTCCTCATCTTTTTTATACTTTTATCTATACCCAATAGTCTCAGTGGCTCTTTTAATTCATCTTTGAGAAGTGAAATTTATAATAGTTGAGTTTTCTCCACTGTTGATAGATTCTCAAATTGTGCAATTATGTCTTTAGACTTTTTATTCAATTTCCTCTTCGTAGTATGTGTAGGTTGATTAGCATATTCTCTCAATGTTTCCACATCCATTTCAATTAAATGATCTATGTTTCTATGATTAATTTTTCTCTTCAATCTTTGAGCTAAATTAACATTTTCATTTGTTGTTTGACCTCGGGTTGCACAAGAAAAAAAGAAACAAAGTATTAGGATACAATCTCTTTAGGGGACATATATGTATACATATATACATGTTTAACTCAAGAGTGAAATATTATGTACTTGATTAAATTATCTAACCTTCAGATGGTCCTTCTTCAATATCCATTGCTTCATCTTCAATTTCCTCATGTCCAACATTTTCATCATCTACTAGAATTGCACGTGCACGATATAACAAATAAAATCAAGTAAGTTTATAACGGGAAATATCGCTCACTAAATTTAAAAATTAAAGATATAAAGTTTGATAGAGACCTAGAATTCTAGAAAGATCTATATTATATACTTGCAAGAGATGCACATGTACCTGTTTGAACTTGGGATGAACCTTCTCCAATGTCGATAGGTTGTCCTGGTTGACTACGTCCTAAATAAATTCATTTATTTAATTTTAATCATAATCTAATAAACCTTAATGGACTATAAATTATTAACATAATTGAATAAGCAAGGTAATTCCCATGCTAAATAAATTCATAATTTAAATTTATTCATAATTTAATATTCACCCTAAGGACTAATATGGACATAATTGGATAAACCCTAATGCCCTAAATATGAACATAATTTCAAATAAACTCTTAATATTAAGTTAATCTAGTAATGCTACTTTAAGATAAATATGATATTCCTAATTATATTTAAACCCTAATCCTAACTAAATAAACTAATTAAATACATTGGAAAAAAGATTGTGCATGTGTACCTGATCTAAGATAGTATCTTGCTAGCGTTTTTTGACGATTTTCATCTTCTTGTTCCTTAGTTCTTCTTCCTACATATTTACTTGCTCTTTTATCTTTATTGCCCATGTCATAAATTCTTCCTCCAAAATTTGAAAATACGTTGAAGTTTGTCAAGTATTTATTCCTACCCAATTCAAAAGCCAATAACTTGATTTCACATAAATGCAAATTGTAAAAAAGGAATCTCATATTTATATACAATTTTTTTTTTAAAAAAAAACCTCTTTATTAGCTGACTAGGGAAAAATCCTAAGGAGCCGACTAGAAAAACACCCCTATGGTCTGCTTCTAAGGGGTTAACTCACTTTCCTAGTTTCGATCGAAACTAGGTGGATAGTTTCGATCGAAACTAGGAAAGCGGTTTGCTAACTGCATGGTTAAGCTGCCAATAGTTTTGATAGAAACTAAGAAATTTTATTTCCATTGAAAGTTTGTAAAATAATTTTGATAGAAACTAAGTTTCTATCAAAACTAGCTAGTTAGAAGCCCCCATGAATAGTTTGAAGTTTTTTCAATGATTTCCTTTCTTCGGAGCTGAATTACCAGGTTCAAATGGAGCAATAAAGACCTGAAATTGTACATGATTGAAGTACTCTGAACTAGCTTTCTAATGACTATGAATTTGGTGCTTTTCAAATTTTTTAGGTATATATTTTTTAACATGAATTGAATATAGGTTTATTGTAAAAAATAAACTAAGATATTCAACGCTCATGGAAAAATAGTAAATATAAAAATAAATTTTTTGAAAAATAAGTACGGTCTCTGTATTTGAGTCACCTTTCAATAAAATTTTAATTTTTAAAAATTGGGTAAATATATAATAAGCTACATGTGTCAAAAGCCACGTATGTCTAAATTAGTGTTATGCCAACTTTAAACTACAATAAAATATGAAATACTAATGATAAAGATATAAGACCAACTCTACAGTTTAGGTATGGATGTTAAAAAACTAATTTCAAAAGAATCACATTGATATCTATTGTAAAAAAAAAAAGTTATGTGTGTCAAAAATAGTGTCACTCTTTAAAAATCAGGTTTTTGATATCATACCAATTTTCGTAGGAGAAAAAATAATTCAAAAAATAAATTTTTTTTCCAAAAAAAAAAAGTAGATTTAGAATCTAGACACAAAATCCTAAAAGACTCTAGTTTACTTCATCTTCAAATTCCTAACCGTTAAACATGAATTTGCATTTGAAAGTGAACGTTTAGGCAAAAAAGTGTAACCCACTATTGTGGGTTCGGGGTGGTGAATTAGCTATCCAAGGTTGAAATGTACAATTAAAACTTTTCACAAATTAGTGAACCTATATAAAAAAAACATTTCCATCATGCATGCATCCATTAGATTATGCAATCACTTAAACTTGTTGGTTACTATTAAATAAACTTTGCAGAAATGTAAACATGAAACATAATAGATTTAATAACACATTCGACACAATGATTTAACATGGAAACCCAATTTGGGAAAAACCACCAATAACATGCTACTCATTCTCACTCTTCTAAAGTGATGTCCTGTGAAAGGCCAACCCTATTAAAGGTTACAATGCACATTGTTAAATGTGTTCTAGTTAAAGGATTTCAATCAACTAGTAAGGAGTGAGCCTTATTACAAGACTTTAGATCATTCACTTAGAATGTTACCTAGTTGAAGAATTTACAAATGACTATTAGTTCAACCTTAATCAAAAGGATTTACTCTACAATGATTAGAAAGTAATAATAATCTAATAACATCCTACAAAACACTTGCAGATTATAGTTCTTTGTTTCAATCCTCCATTCTGCTTGGCTTTCACACACTTTAGCTCTGATAGCTTGTTCATCCTTTAAGCATCCATACCCTTAAGCATTCATTCCTTTTTTTATCAATATAGGCTCTTCATTTAGGTCACTAAATGGAGCAATACCTTGACTCCTTGTCTTCCTTAGGTTCTCACACTTGACAACCTATGCTTCTAACTAGACATCTTATAAATAGAGAATTAAGATCTTTAGTCATTCATCCTCCATCATCAATTCTATGATTAGGTTAGATTAGGTAGGATTTAATGAATCTACCAATCTTTTCATTTTATTCCCCTCTAGAGACTTCTCCTTCAATCCTCCTTGAATTCACCTCAAAATGGTTCACCATCATTGCAACCAGCTCATCAACCTTATCTTCCACATGGTTTACACAATCCAAGAAATCAAACTTGTCTGCTTGGATTGATTGAATTCTTTATCTTTCTCATAATGATGACACTCGGCATTAACTTTCTTTTTATGCTTGGCACATACTGTGTTTCTCGACATCCTCTATCAAATCACTTAACATGAACTAAAGTTTTAGTAGTGCTTAGAATCAACTAAAATTTACTCGGCTTACACTAAATTTGACTTTTCTCATCTCTAACTAATTTTTTTCTTGGCTTATACTATCTTTTCTCAGCACCTATTATGTAGAATGTTAAGTTTGGCATAAAAACTTCATTTAACTTATTCTTCTAAACTTAATCAATGTAACCAACCTTTGCAACCTTAAGTATATTATTAATGCACTATAATATAACTATCTTAACTAATACATGTACTACTCTTCCATATTATAACTCAACATTTCCTCTAGGTGCTATTGTACCTCATTTGATCAAATCCTCTTCATCAATCAAATAAATGATAGTACTTAAATAATATAAATAAATTTCTTACCAGCAAGTAGCATGTTTGACATCAATGACAAAATAATGATTGAAACACACTTATCATACTTGTATCAATTAGTTTTCAATAATAACGCTCTTTTTTATTGATGGAAAACCAAATTAACTAGACTTAATAAGTATGACCAACAAAATACCCAAAAGGAAATAATTCCTTGTATTGAAATCTCTCCCTCTATCAACAAATTTTATCTTTTGAATAAGTTACAAAATTATTTTCTCATCAATAGATAATCAATCAAGTCATCCTTGTGTCTCTGTTAACATTATTCCCCTCTTACTATTTAGATGTAATCAATAGGTACACTTTCTCCCTTTGAGTAGATATTCCATAGTTTTGTATCTTCTATATGGATTTCTCCCTCTTTATTTCTTTTTCTCTTACCTTTCTAAACTCAGTAACTCAGTATAGTTTCTCCCTCTTTGACAATAATGCAAAAAGGGTGTCATCTTCATATGTAGATATCAATATTTTTAGTTTCTCCCTGAGTCACCTAGCTTGTGACTGATTTGTAGCTCTAGTGCTTTGATTACGTTAGACATCTCCTAAAGTAAGATCTACTGCATCAATGTGTAACATATGTTAATCAACTTGTTTGATGTAGGGAACCCTCATTCTTCTTAGATAGCCTATGATAGTGATATCACCTCTAGTTTACCTCTTAGATACTCATGGGCATCCTTAGGTAATTCTTTTAAGAAGATATCAACTATTTTCTCTTTTATGTTAACATATTCCATATTTTCCTCTTTATCTTGAACTAATTCTCTCAAGTAGTGATACTTGATTGCAATGTGCTTAGTCATTGCATGCATCACAAAATTCTTTGATATATTTGTAACACTTGTATTATCATAATAAAGTATCATAGGTTTGGTGATTTCCTCCTTCATACCTTTGAGTAGTTTTTTGGTCCATACAATGTTTGTACAACTTAATACAACAAAAGCATAGTTAGCTTCAATAGTAGATTGAGAAATGCAGTTTAATTTCTTGCTAGTCCATGTAACTAGTCTTTTGCCTAAGAAAAATGCTCCTCCACTAGTGCTCTTTCTATCATCAATGTTTGGAGCCTAATCAACATTAATATAGGCTCTCAATTCATATTTCTCATATTTATTATAGTATAGACCATAGTCCTATGTTTCTTTCAAATATCTCATTATTCTCTTAATGACCATCAAATGATTCTCCCTAAGATTAGTAGAGAATACTGAAACTCTCTATAGATAATGCAATATCAATTTTTTTGTGTACTACATATTTTAATTTTTCAATCATAGACTTTTAAGATTTAACCTCAAATAAAAATAATAGTTACATGCAAATATAACTAATATCAAAAAATAGTAGATCACGTAAAAGAGAACACAAGACACCAAGATTTAATGTGGTTCACCCAATCCCTGGGCTACATCCACCAACAACAAGTTCAATAGTATTATTATCTAGTGATTACAACCTAATTACAATTTACAATCTATTATAGCTCAATACGACTGCAAAAAGCTACAATATCACCATTCATATTGAAATCCCTAACCCTAAGTATTTTTATACAAGCTTTTACCGCTTACAAAATTAGGGCTAGAATTATAGAAAAATAATAGCCAATGCCTTTTATAATATAAGGGCATTTTTAGCTCGACCCCACCCTATACTACGATAGGGAGCACAACTAGAGCACTTTCGTAAGACCCCGTAGTTGTCCCTTGAATCTATCTTGGGGTCACTACCCCCAAATCCCTATAGAAATATTTTTTAAGGAAACTAGGCCAAATAAACCTCTAAGTCTAATTAGGCTTTATATCACAAAAACCTCCCACTTAGAGATTAATCAGAATCCACTACAATAACCTTCCACTTGGAGACTAATCATAGCATTTCTAAACCTATAGCTCCTATTGGAATATATCAAACCACCCTAGACTTCATTATTCTTTTATTCTATTTAGTCAAGAAGACCAACCAAAGCTAAAGAGGAATTCAATTTCTCCCTTGTCACAACCTTTGTAAACATATCTACTAGATTATCATTCGTATGTATCTTCTCTAGCTTCAATTGTCCATCATCTAAAACTAAAAAAATGAAATAGTACCCCAACTGTATGTTTTTTGTCTTTGAATGTAGAGCTAAATTCTTTGCAAGATGAATGGAACTTTGAGTATCTATAAACAAATAATTATCCTTCTGGGGGTGTCCCAATTCTTTCGAGAAGAATTAAAGCCATATCATCTCCTTAGCTACATATGTAGTAGGAACATACTTTTTCTTCATTATGGATAAAGAAAATACCTTTTGTAATCTAGAAACTTAGCTTACAAGTACCCCACCAATAGTAAATACATAATCTATGGTACTTTGCCTAGAATCAATATCACCTATCAAATTTGAGTCAACATAGCCCTATAAATCAACAGTAGAGCCCCCAAAGTGTAAAACCTTACTAGATGTTCCTCTCAGATATCTAAGAATCCATTTAACTACATTTCAATGCTCAATTCTTAGATGAATCATATACTTGCTAATAACTCCCACTGCATGTGCAATATTTGGCCTAGTACATAACATAGCATACATAAGACTTCCTACAATTGAAGCATAAGGTACCTTGGACGTCTTATCCTCCTCTTCTTGTGTCTTGTTACACATCTCCTTAGTCAACTTCAAATGACTAGGGAAAGGTGTGCTGACAGCTTTAGCATTCTCCATAGAGAAACATTGCAACACCTTCTCAATATAATCAACCTGCAATAATGTCAATTGCATGTTCTTCCTATCTCTATCAATCTTCATACTAAGGATTTGTTCTTCTACCCCCAAATCCTTCATAGAAAATGCATCTACTAACTGGCACTTCAGCCCCTTAATGTGATCCATGTTAGACCTAGCTATAAGCATATCATCAACATATATACATAAAATAATGTAGTTTTCATTATCCAACCTTTTAAAATAAACACAATGATCTTAATGAAACCTGCTATATCCATGCTCATGCATAAAACTGCCAAATTTTAGATACTATTACCGAGGTGTTTGCTTCAAGCCATATAAACTTTTCTTCAATCTACACATAAAGTTATCCTTACCTTTGACCTTAAATCCCTGTGGTTGAGCCATATATATCTCTTCATCCAAATAACCATGAAGGAAGGTTATTTTAACATCAAGCTACTCCAAATTAAAATCTTTAATAGCCACAATACTTAAAACAATTGAATTCATTTTAACAATAGGAGAGAATAGCTCATCAAAATTGATGCCTTTTTTCTATGTAAATCATTTTAAAACTAACTTGGCTTTAAATATTTTCTTACATCCATCCTCTTCTTTCAACCTATAAACCCACTTCTTCTATAAATCCTTTTTACCTATAGGCAACTTGCATAAATCCCATGTCTTATTTTTTAGCAAAGAGTTCATTTCTTCTTTCATTATAGACTCCCACTAAATCTTTTTATGCACCTGCATAGCTTCATCATAACATTCAGGTTCACTAGCATCAGTAAGTAAAATAGAATACAAGGAAGGAGAAAATCTTTTTGGATGTCTACTCATCTTTGTTGACCATCTAACATTCACTGAGGTGTGTGGTATTTTTTGTTTTGGTTGTTGCATTTCATTAGTAATTGCTAGAACATCAGCTTTTGGAATTTCATCCAGCACTACATAATCATTTTCTTTCTTCCCATTTTGCTGTAACAGATCTTTGCACAACACTTTCTTATTGAATATGACATCCCTACTTCTTATAATTTAATGACTTTCAAAATCCCAAAGCCTATAACTAAATTCATTAATGTCATATCAAAAAAATACACATTTCTTTGACTTAACTTTCATCTTGGTTCTATTTTCATAATCTATATAAGAAAATGCTTCACAACTAAAGGTTATGAGAAAAGAATAATTCACCTTCTTACCAGTCCATGATTCCTCTAGAATACCACAACTAAAAGGAGTAGAGGGACCTCTATTAATTGAATATACAATAGTATTAACACCCTCCACACACATGTTTAAGAGAAACCCTGCACACAACCTCATGCTTCTTACACACTCCATTATAGTCATGTTCATGCATTCAACCACTCCATTTTCCTATGGAGTAATTGAAATAGTTTTCTATCTATGAATACCACTAGTAGAGAAATAATCTTCAAATTCATGACTGCAACACTCACCATCATTATCAGATTTGAGACATTTTAATTTCTTTCCAATCTCATTTTCAACCAAGTATTTCTATTTCTTAAAAGTTTGAAATACATCAAATTTCTATCTAAGGAAATAAACCCATAGTTTTCTAGTTACATCATCAATAAATGTAACACAATAATGAGATCCACCAAGGGAGGATACCTGATCTAATCCACATACATCTGGATACACAAGCTCTAATTTCTCACTTTTATTTTCCTTCCCAACCTTCACAAAACTCGCTCTCTTTTATTTTCCATACACATAACTTCCACAAAAATTCATATTAATACATTTCAGACTTGGTAAAACTTTCTTTTAATGAAGTACTTCCATACCTTTCTCACTCATGTGCCCAAGTCTATTGTGCCACAACATTGTATCAAAACTATAGTAGCTATTTGTTCTCCCTACTCAACTGCAACAGTAATTCTTGAACATCCATATTTCTCTAAAATAATCAAAGTAGAAGGAACAATATGACATCTACAAAGATATAAGGTGCCTACTTTCACACCTTTTTCTACTAAAAGGGAACTTTTTGAAACCTTCCAATTTTTATCATTAAAAGTAACTACACAACCATCATCACTGATTTTCCTCGCTAAAATTAAATTCTTACTCAACCTTGGAACATGTCTTACCTCATGTAGTAGCCAATGATTCCCATTTCCAACTATCTGATAGGGTTCATTATCCCCCAAATAAACAAGCTCAAAATCCCCTTGGGCATAATTAATGAAATAACCTCTATGAAGTGTAGCGAGAAATGAAGCACCAAAATCTAAAACCCATGAATCATCAACACTTTCTAAAGAGAAAAACAAAGTATCCTCTTTAGAATTATTACTTGTCACATTTTCCTCCTTGTTCCTTTCTGGTTTATCTCCTTCATTTTTCTTTCAAGTCTAGCAATTTTTCTTCTTATGCTCTGATTTCCCATAGTACCAACAATCTCTCGATCCTCTAGATTGAGATCTCTTTCCCTTTGACTTTCCTCTTGATTTCTCATAATTTCCAAAATTACTTCCTCTCTTAGTCATTATGCCTCTGTGCTTATGCATTCAAAGCACTTCCTGATGTAGATCCACCTAAGTTTTTCATATGAGTTTTTTCACTTAAAATAACACTGATCACATCATCATATTTTAAGGTACTAGTACTAGAAACATAATTAGTCATAGTCATTACTAGGCCATTCCAAATTTTAGGCAAAGAACACAAAATCAAGAGATCCCTAATTTATTCATCAAAATTGATACCTATATAAGATAATTGACTTGTAATAGTATTAAACTTGTTTAAATGATCCACAATAGATCAACCTTTTTCCATTTTTATATTAAATAAATGCTTCATGAGAAATACCTTGTTTGAAGCGGAGGGCTTTTCATACAATTTTGCTATAGTTTGCATCAACTCTTCTGTCATCTTTACTTTTGTAATATTAAATGTCACCAATGGTACCAGGCATAATCAAGTTCTTCCATGAACCTTTCTATCTAAAAGATCCCAATCACCATTTGTCATAGATCCCTGATTCTTTATTTTTCCTTCCAATATATTCCATAAATCCTTCTGATAAAGATAGTCTTCCATTTGCATTTTCCATAACTGAAAGTTCTGCCCACTAAACTTGTCACCCATCACTCCCACTCAATCATGAGACCTTACTATAGAGGATCACTAAGAAAAATGACAATTGTTTAGCTTTGATACCACTTGTTAGGATTTAACCTAAAATAGAAATAATAATTAAATACAAATATAACCAATACTAGAAAATATATGATCGCATAAAAGAGAACACAAGACACCAAGATTCATGGTTCACCCAATCCTTGGGCTACATCCACCAACATCAAGTCCAATATTCTTATTATCTAGTGATTACAACTTGATTACAATCCATAAACCCTTACAACTCAATACTGCTACAAGAAGCTACAATATCACCATTCATACTAAAATCCCTAACCCTAAGCCTTTTTATACAAACTTTTACCACTTATAAAATTAGGGCTAGAATAATAGAAAAATAGTAGCCAACATTTTTTATAATATAAGGTCATTTATAATAGAATAATAGTAACTAGTACTGCCCCTTGACCCTGTCTTGGGGGCACTGCCCTAAAACCCTCGTAGAAATAGTCTAGAGAGAAATAGCACCGAATAAACCTCTGAGTCTGATTAGGCTCCATATCACAACATAGAAATGTATAATTTTTGATTCACCTCAGTTGAATCATCATTCTTTGATAATTTAAGTCATGTCACCATAGGTGTACTTACTGGCTTGGAATCCTCCAATCCAAAAGTTTTCAATATCTCCTTTACATACTTTGACTAAGTGATGTATATACCATATTTCATCTAGTGTACTTAAAAACATACAAAGAACTTGATCTCTTCAAGCATAGAGATCTCAAATTATTTCTTCATTTCATTTACAAAAGCCTTACATGAAGTATCTTGACGTCCAAATATGATATCATCAACAAAAAATCCAGATAGTAAAATACCTTTGCCTTTATCTATCTTTAAGTATAGATTATCTTTATCATCAGTCCTCTCAAATCCAATCTTCACAAGATAATTATGAAGCCTTTCATATCATGCTTTTGGTGCTTGATTCAAACCATATAAAGCTTTGTGTAGTCTACATACCATGTTTCTTTAGTTATCATAAGAAAATCCTTCTGTTTGTTCTATATAAACCTCTTCCTCTAATATACTATTAAGAAATTTTGACTTAACATCCATTTGATAAACTTTGAAACCTTTGTATGTAGAGTAAGCAAGTAGAGTTCTTACTCCTTTCACTCTTGCAATAGGAGAAAATGTTTCTCCATAGTCAATCCCTTCTTCTTGTGCATATCCTTTACAAGCTAATCTTTCGTTGTTCCTTGTCACTTCACCATTTTTATCTAACTTGTTTTTGTATACCCACATGGTACCAATCACATTTTGGTCTTTTGGTCTAGGAACTAGAGTCCATGTCTTCTTTTTTTCTCAATTTGTTCAATCTCTTCTTTCATCTCTTTAATCCAATCCATGTCTTCCAAAGTATCTTTCACTATTTTATTTTTTGCATGCTCAAAAAACATGTATCATTTCTCAACTTGTTCCTTTTCATTTTTCTAGCATCTTTATTTGCAATGAGTTATGTAGTGGGGTGATGTCTCTTGACATACTTTGACAATCTTGGTTCAACTTTGTTTTTTTCATTTGGTCTCTCAACCTCCTAATCACTATGTATATCTCTATTAGGAGTTCAAAATCTCTTTCATTTACACTAATATTAGAATCACAATGTGCCTCAAGTTCATTCTGTAACTCAACACCTGAATGTAGCTCATTTTTCAATGCAACTCACCATTCATAGTACATGACTCAGGAGTCACTAAAATTTGTTGTAAGTTAGCAACTTGATTTACAACATCCTCACCAACAAGTGTACCTTCATAGAAGTATACAAATTATTTGTATTCTTTTGGTTCCTTCATAGGTTTAGCCTCATATACTTTTGTATATTCATTGAATTTCACATTTGCACTTCCTACGACTTTGTTAGTGTTAATTTTTAAACTCTCATAAGCTTTACTTCTTCTAGAATAATAAATAAATATACCTTCTTCACTTCTTTCATGTATTTTACCATTCTTTAAATCTTTGAGAACATAACACTTGCTTCCAAATACCTTAAAACATTTTACATTGGGTGAGTATCCATAACATAGTTCAAAAGGTGTTGAATGAGTAACTTTCTTGCCTTGTACATCATTCAAGGTATAGATAGTTTTACTTGTAGCTTCTCTCTAGTATTTCAAAGCAACATTTTTCTCCATCATAAGTTTCCTAGCATTCTCCATTATAGATCTCTTCCTCCTTTCAACAATTCCATTTTTTGGTGAGCTTATAGGAGAAGATGTTTGTCTTTTGATTCCTCTGTCATTACAAAACATCTAAAAATAATTTGATGTAAATTCTCCTCCTCTTTCATATCTCAAAAATTATAGATTTTTACCTATTTCTTTCTCAATTCTTTCTATTTACTACTTAAACATTTGGAAAGCATCAGATTTATGTTTTACAAACATAACAATCATCATTATATAATAATCATCAATGAGAAGCATAATGTACTTATCTCTTTTGTAGCTTTGCACTTCAATTGGTCCACACAAGTTAGTATGAACAATCTCTAATATTCCTTTAGAGGTATGAGTCTTACTCTTAAGTCTTGACTTTGTCATTTTCCCTAACTGACATTGTTTGCAAATTATATTGTCAAGTTTCTTCAACTTAGGCAAACCACTGACTCTTTTCATGTTACTAATAGTAACCAAGATATAAAAATTAACATGTCATAACCTCTTCTACCATATCCATAGATCATAAAATTATACAATTAAACAAGTAGCATCCTCTATATCAAGGTAGAATAGATTACCTCTAGTTTGATCACCTTTTCCAATGGGTTTCTCATTAGTATCATGTATCATAGAAATATTGTTTTCAAACTCAACCTTACAACCTAAATTATTTAGTTTTGACACACTCAATATATTATAGTTATGTCCTTCAACATAGTAAGCATTGTCACATAACATATTTTTGATGAGATTGATAGAACCTTTTTTCTTTTATCAGACATGGTGCATCATTAACAAACCTTACACTATTTCCATCATAATAATTAAAGATAATGAACTTACTTTTATCTCTAGTCATGTGTTGTAAACACCCATTGAAAATTAACCATATATCATTCTTGTTTATACAAGACATTAGTGTAGTTGCCTCATCTTCATCAGATTCATCCTTCATTGTAACACACACCACTTAATCATCATGATTATTAGATCCATATTTTTTTCCTCTTCACCAATATAGCAATACTTCTTGCCTTTTCCTTTGTAATCTTTGTTGTCTTCATCTCTTCTACTTTTGTACTTGTCACCACCTTTGTAATTCTTCTTCTCTAGACTTCTAGCAGCAATATAACCAACCTCATTTTAATTGAAATACATGATAGGTAACTTACCTTTGAGCTTGCCTTTACCTCTATGAAATCTCCTTGCCAATAGTGCTTCTAGCTAATCAAGATCTTCATCATTTGTATCACTATCATTGGACACATACTTTTCCTTTTTCTTCTTCTTCTTATTAGGTTCCTTCAATGATATCTTAGCTTTGAAAGAAGATTCAATATTAATAGTTTTGTAATTATAGAAATTAGATAGTTCAAAAGTAGTGAGCCTAGCTACTAGACCTTCAATATTTGGATTGTTCCCTAGCATACATCTCAATACTTGTATTCTAGAAACTCTAATAGTATATATGGGCATCAGTATATTCTCAAAACTTTTCTTAGTACATTATCATCATCTATTATCAGTACCTCCTTTTATTCCATTCACAACATCTTTTAACCTAGAGCAATATCAAGCAATATTCTCACATTCTTGCATTCTCATATCATTGAACTTACCTTTGAGACTTTCAGCATTAGCTCTTAAAACATTCTTGTCGTCTCCATAGATAGTTTGTAGAGCATCTCACATTTCTTTTGCACTAGCACAACCCTTCATATCATCAAACTTGGCATAGCTTAGGGTAGAGGAAATCTCCAACATTGCCTAGTTGTGTTCTTTCTTCTTTTTCAAATCTTTAGCAGGTTAGACTCCAATAGGATCAGCATGCTCAAGAGCAATGGTAGATTGTGCATGATCTCCAAGACCTCCTAGGTGTAGCTTCATTTGAACTTTCCATGGAGGAAATTTATCTATATTAACTTTGTGTAACTGTCTTTTTGGCATCTTGATCTTTTTGCTTCTAGTACCTTCAAACTAGTCCTCTTAAGAAAGTAGATTTGATACCAATTGTTTGAATCATTTAGAATAACTGAGAGGAGGATAAATAAGCTATCCGAGGTCCATATGTATAATTATAAATTTTTACAGCTTAGTGAACCCATACATATAAAATATCTTCATCATACATTCATCCATTAGATTATGCAATCACTTAAACTTGTAGGTTATTAACAGTAACAGATTTCCACAATCCATTTGTAAAGTACTAAGTTTTCTGGATTTGATTGTGTTTTTTTATTTCATCAATGTTTCGGATCACACTACATGATCCATCATCAGGATAAGAAAGTGCAGGATAGTAAGATATGTAGACTGGACCTTTCTCAAGAATTATAAGAAGAGAAGGGGGAAGCTCGTAAAACCGTGCAATACCAAAAAATAGAAAAAAGGTTAAAAAAGAAAGAATTAAAAAACTAAACAGAAAAATAGGAACAAAAAATATAGCTACATATATATAGAAACAACAATTAAAATATATAATGTCTATATATATATATATATATAAGTATAATAGTTATTAATATATTGGCTATTATATAATAATATAGCTATATGAGTAATGTATAGCTATGTATCCACTTACAATAGCTAATGGATATTGTCAAATCAACTTTGCAAAAATGTAAACATGAAACATAATAGATTCAATAACACATTTGGTACAATGATTTAAGATGGAAACCCAATTTGAAAAAAACCACCAGTAACATGCTACTCATTCTCACTCTTCTGAAGTGATGCCAAGTCAAAGGCCAACCCTATTAAAGTTTACAATGCGTGCACTATTAAATGTGACCTGGTTAAAGGATTACAATCACCCTATTAGGAGTGAGCCTTGCTAGAGGACTTTAGATTATTCACTTATAATTTCACCCAGTTAAAGAATTTACAAATGACTGTTAAGTAAACCTTAATCTAACATATTTACCATAGACTAATACAATGACTAAAAAGTAATAGTAAGGCTTGATCTAAAAACAACATACAACACACAAATTATAGATCTATGTTTCAATCCTCCATTATGCTGGGCTTTCACACACTTTAGCTCTAATAGCTTGTTCACCCTTCAAACATTAATAGCCTTAAGCCTTCTTTATTTTCTTGTCAATGCAATCTCTTCACTTAGGTCACTAAATGAAGCAATACCCTAGACTCATTGTCTTCCTTAGGTTCTCACACATGATAACCTTTTCTTCTTACTAATAATCTCTATAAATAAAGTATCAAGTTCTTTTTTCATTCATCCTCCATTGTCCACTTTAGGTTTGCATTAGATTAAGTAGGATTCAATGAATCTACCCATCTTTTCATTTCATTCCCTTCTAAAAACTTCTCCTTCAATCCTCCTTGAATTTTCCCCAAAATGGTTCACTTTGAATTCTATGCCACCAACTCATCAACCTTATCTTCCACATGATTCTCAAAATCCAAGAAATCAAACTTGTTAGCTCACGTTCATAAAATTCTTGATCTTTCTCATAATGCTGACATTCGACATTAACTTTCTTATGATGCTTAGGACATACTGTGTTGCTCAACATCCTCTATCAAATCACTCAGCATGAACTAAGGTTTTACTAGTGTTCAGGATTAACTAAACTTTACTTAGCTCACACCGTGTCACTCAGCTTACACTAAAATTGATTTTGCTTAGCTCCAACTAATTTTTTGCTTTTCCTTCCCCACCCTAGTTTTACCTTCATTGTAGAGTTTTTCACAGTAACCATAATCATTCTGTTATGTAATTATATTTTATGCATGTGATTGATAGATTGGATTTATATGTCATCACATTTTGATTGTATAATTTATGCATGCATAAGAAATTCGATAGGAGATGGTAAATGTGGTGAATGCATTTAAGAATTGTTTAAAAATTTAAAGTATTATATATCCTAATACACACCCCTCCCCCCCTCCCTCAAGACTTCCAATAGGAAGATAATAAATATTAATTTTAGAAATTCTCCTTAGAAGGAATTAAAGAAGCATTGTTTAATCTCAATCCAAACAAGTCTCTGTTGGAAGTCTATTAAGAAAGAAAGTTACTAAGAGGATGTGTGAATTGAGATCTATGAAACTATTAACCTTTGAAACAACTATCAAATTGATATCTTTCACCATTCACCCTTATCTCAAAAATATCATAAATCACATAAGCATATATTGCAATGATGTCTTATATACAATCTACTTGTGACAACCATAAACATAAAAGTAAAAGGTCAATATATAATGCAAAAAATTGGCTACTAAGAAGCCCTCCAAGGTGAAGGTAAAACTGGGGTAGGGATGACACCCACAAATCTTCACTACTACAATAAAAAAGTTCTCTTGTTAGTGCTACGAGTTTGATCACTTATGATGATCTATCCTATGAGTAGTCTGCCATTTTAAGAGAGACTTTTTCATTCTTCCTTGATTGAAGGATTTAAAACTTTCATAAAAATAAGCACTCTATTACAATATTTACATAGGCATTTTAGCACCACTCTATTAAGAGATTTACCTCGATTCACTTTCTAAAACGTAACAATAATTGATCCTTGTCTTATCACTCATAACTCTAATCCTTTCTCCTATCTGATAAGACTATGTTCTGCACTTCACTTCTTTGCTCGATTCGTATTGTTGGTCATGTTTTTTTCCCTATGCCTTTATGAAGAGATTGTGCTATGAATTGTTGGTTTTATGTACAAATTAGGGTTTTCTCTTATCAAATATTGCTTAACCCTATTAAAAAAACATTATTTTAAACAAAATTTGTGCCCTAAATGAGCCCTTTAGGTCATAAGATTGTCACCTATTAATTAAGAAGGAGAAATTTATTTTTAAAAAAAGGTTATAATTTGTGGGAACCTTTCATTTTTTTTGTTTTGAATCCATAATTCCCCTAAAAATATTGCACTGTCAAATCTTTTTAAGATGTATGGTGGTTTCTATATCGCAATGAAAATTTTTGGTCACTTTATTTAATGTAATTGTAATATGTTTCATCGAGCCATTTGATCCATTGAAATCAATGGTGGTCACTATGTCACAACCACAAAATGGGAGGGTTTTTCTAGTAGCAACATGGAAACCTCTTCCCAAAGTGAAACATGGTGGGCCCAAAAGTGGATATGGTGCTGGGATTTTCCATGTCATAAATGAGCTTTGCCAGTGTGGTGGGTTGTAGATGTGTCAGGTGTAGTAAAGAAGGAACTAAAACAAGAACGTGTTGTTTTCATCTTCATGAGGATGGTTTTCTATAGAATTATAGTGGTTGCTATGTTGCAACAAGGAAATTCATCATTTTGGTTAATAACGACATAGCACCTTCCTATAAAAGTGAAAAAATAGTATGATTAACATGTAAGATGGACACCATAAAAAAATTTATCAGCAATGAACCATGTAATCATTATGGAATGTCAGGAGCATTGAATATAGTAACAACAAAGGGCATGAGCATATTTTATATGGCCAGATTCCTTCAAAGAATACAGTGGTTTCCATGTTATGACCAAAAAACTCTTGGTTCACACTAGTAACGACATATCACCTTCTTGTGAAAACAAAACACAATGGAACCTAAGTTTAAAAAGTAGCACCAAAGGGTTAATTAATATAAAATCCTTGCCAACATGTCAACTTGATGTTATGTTTTATGCTACATGGCCAGAGGAAAGACACATAATTAGTTGGAGCCATCAAATCAAAAATGCATCAATGAAGTGTGCCAAGTCACTATAAGAAGTTGCTTTATCTATAATGGTAGTGACATGATGACCAAAGGGAAAGCAAAAGGACCCACCATAGTTTCATTAAAGCATTTGTGAAATACATATCATCAAATCAAGGAAGAATCAATGATGGTCACTATGTCACATGCAAAAGTTTCTTGATGTTTATGCATAGCAACATAGCAAGAGTGCAACACATGTTTGTGAGCACCAGTGGGTCTAGAGAAAGTTCTTAGTAGTAAAGGGAAAGTTTTACATGGAGAGATTTTATTGGGTTGACTGCCAACCTAGCAAGAGGAAATTGAGTCATCCACAATTTTGTTCCTGGATCATCAAATTATTAAGAATCGACAATGTGCTTTAAAAATAGAAGGCGATGCCACCCTATTTTTTCCTTACAATTCATTTATGAAGATTGAAGGATCCCTCTGCAAACTAGAAATAGAATATATTGCAAAGTTTTCACCATTTCCTCTCTACACAAACAAATTTTAGACTTTTAGAGAGCTCAAAGCCATTGAAGAATTGTGCATTATGTGATTAAAGTGCAAAATGAACTCCAGTATTCATAGTGTGTTGAAGAATTGCAGTGAAAGAGTAGCGAAAAGCCAAGTAAGTTTCTTAGTTCTTCATATATATCAAATTTTTCCAGTATTTTGAAAATTTTATGCATCATGCCTCTCAAGAAAGTGTTCTCAAGACAAGTAGATTATGCTAACAGAAACATACATGATGACCTTCTTGAATTATTTCCTAAGTCTACAAATGAGTCTACCCAGATGAAGAAGTTAATTTTTGTAAACCCTAAGCTCAAGATTGTAGATGGCTTGTATGATAGAGGAAATTGTATTAGGGATGCTACTACTACCAAATTGGGGATTTTTCTTTTTAAGAAGTTATTTTTAGAGAGAAATTTCATTGCTGCCCATGGAAACATTTGGAACTTTGATTTAGAAAACTAGTGGTCCCTGGTGTACTTGTGGATGTTGACCTACTTATGGCCATTTTCTAGAACTATGACCCTATCGCCAAAGTAATAAGAATATTAGATGAGGAGCCCCTAATGAGTATAAGTGCTAAAGAAATTTGAAAAGTCTATGGTTTAGTGGCCTTTTCAGATTACCATATACCCATTGATCTGCCAGGACTAGAAAAGGAATACATATCAAAGAAGGATAAGGTCAGTCAAGGTGCACTAAGGGCACATTTGGCTTCAATTTGGAATTTTCCATTGGTCAAAACATCTACAAAAGAGCCTTTTAAGAATGAATTTTTCACTTCCAAAGACCTAGAAATACATATGACTTTATGTAGAGTTTTTGGCGAGGATGATCAGAGTTTTACGCTAGTCAAATTTATGTTTATGATGGCTTAGATTTCTTCTTTTGGTGTGGATATTATTTTTAATTTTTCATCCTATATAGCAAAAGAAATCCATATAGGGTTATTTTGAATTGCCAAGAGCAAAGTAGAAAAGACTTTTGGCTATTACTCATTATTGATGCATATGTTTTTGTTCAAGTGGGTAACATCTTTTGGGAAGGAGATGGTTTTAAATAGAGAACATGAAGGAGAGGCTCTGCTAGTCAAGTTATGGAGTGCAGATATGACTGGGGATGCAAAAAGTCCATTTTGGTTAGGTTTGATCGATATTTTTCTTGAAAATTGAGAAGCCCCTTATTAAGGGACAATCCCAAAATCCCTAGCGCATTAATGAATTTTATCAAACCAATGGATAATCCATATTTTCTAAAAGTGTCACATAATTGGGCTGATATAATACCATACCCTATTTCAATGGTCTTTAGGGTTTATGGTTTCCAAGGGACTCCCCATGTATTACCATACCAAGTGCCTTTGAAAGTAGGGATAGCTGAGATATTGTGGTAGCTAGGAGGATTGGAGGAAACATATTTGGTTAGGAGAACCAGAGGCTCAATATTCCCCACTTGTACTGTAGCCCACCATTTCATAATTACAAAGCATGGATGGTTATTTTTGTATCAATTCTTTGATCAGTAGAAGATGGTTGTGTATCATTCCTACTTTTGTGATTCTAAGAGATTTTTTGATATCTTTAGATTAAGGGCTAAAGTTGGTTCCAAAAAATGTGAACCTTATTTCCTTGAGAATATAATAAGGAATGAGTTCTCTTTACAAGAGCAGGAGATTAAGAAATAAAAATGAAGAGTTTTCTTTAGAGTTCTAGAATTTATTCATGGTTTTGATAAAGATTACAAGCCTGTAGATTATACAAAAAATAGAGGCAGATAGAATAAATAAACTCATCATAACTTTTCTTGCAATCATGGAGACTATGAATGAAAATAAACAATTCTTTATCAATTATTTTCCAGAAAAAGCCAGAGAGGTCATGAGAAGATAGGCATTTACTCCTATAGTAGGAATAGGGCAATTGGTTTTCTAGAAGAGACCTAGCTATAATGTGATTTAGAATAAAAGGGCCACTGTGGATAAAGGAAAATAGATAGTAGGATCAACTAGTCTTGTCCTAGTGATCCCTCACCCAAGAGACAGAAAAAAATAAGGGAAAAAACACCTCCCATTGACAAATATTCACCTACATAGTCCCCATTATAGATACAAGATGAAAATTTCACCGAGGAGCAGATGGAGCAGTTAGGGTCCCAAGGGGGAATATTCATTACACAAGCTAAATTAGAAGAGGGAAATTTAAAAGAACCTACAAAGCCAAGCTAAGATTTAATAGTGGTAGATTACAAAGGAAAGGAGCTAGACCTTGTAATTGAACAAGATAGTCATGAGTTCATATCTAATGATATTTTTGTTAAAACTAGAGCCTTCTACCAATTTGAAGAGCCTTCCTAGAGAGCAGACATTGGAAAGTTTGAAGAAAGATGTAATAAACCAAAAGCAGGGCATCCAAGAATGGAGGACGTAAATGTGCAAAATTAGGTAAAGGAAGTAATGATGCGATAATTCCAAAGAATGACCCCTAAAGAGGGCAGACAAATGGTAAAGGCATCTAGTGATTAATTTCTATCCAATTGAGATATAGCAGATGCTTTAGTTTTTAATTCTATTGTAGACGAGATAAGTTTAAAGGATCATGGGAAGAAAGAAATAAAAGGTGCCAAATTTAGTGATGACTAGCCTACGTTAGTTATTTGGTCATTAAGGAAAGGATCTAGGAATGGCTCTTCATAGTTTGATGATACTAGATCAATAGGCAACTTGATTATGAAGAGAGTAGAAGAAACTACTAATGTTGAAGTTGCACAGCTAGGTGTTGGAATAGCCCATTTTACTTTAGCCACTGCTAAAAAGGATGAAAATACAAGGTTGGAATTGCAAGATAGATACGAGAAACTTTTGGCTACATATAATAAAGAAGTTCAAAAAATAATTGAACTTGAAAATAAAGCAATTGGACAATCCACTAGGCCACAAATCACTTATCCTCACCCATTAGTGGAATCTTCTAGATCCACTCCCTTCATTGAGATCCCTAATACTTCATAAAGGCCCAAATTTCATACTACTGAGGAGTTGGAGGAAGAAAAGGAAAAGCCTTGCAAGATGAATTAACTTATTAGTATAGAAAAAAACATAGAAAAGAAATCTTATATTTGGTAGATAAGATTGATTGGCCAGCATTCTATGAACAATTAGTGAACATATTGGATATGTGGAGAGAAATCAAAGATGTTGAGGATATTTTGAAACCCATAATAAGTTAATGGGATGGAATAGATAAGGATGTCACCAATTTATGTATTTCAATTATTGACTTATCTTGTGAATAGATAGAAAAAACGTTTGATATAACTAGTAATCTATCTGATTTTGAAAAAAGAGGGAGGTAATGTAAAAAAGAAAAATATATTTTTCTCAAAATATTTGGGTGAGAAATTTGGTCTATTTTCCCAAGCACTCAAAAAAAATGATATAGTAAAAGAGAAAAAAGAGTGGGGAAAAGAATTAAATGATTTATTATGTAAAAGAATAAATGAAGTTAGTAATGAAGAAGGACACGTGCTATGGGCAAGGATAATTGAAGTTTTTTTTTAAGTGCAACTATTTTACAATTCCCTCATAAAGGAATTTGTGGAAATAAATGAATTAGGGGATTGGGTGGTTCAAAAGCAACAAGAAATCTTGAGTTTTGATTTGCCTAATGATACAGTCTTCAACAAATGGATGAATGATTTTGTCCATACAAAATAAATAGAAATAAAGGGAGAGGATGTGGACTCTGATGAAGATCAAATAGACATCACATTAGTGCATGCACAAGAAGAAAAAGAAGAACAACCAGCCCAAACATAAAGCACAATGGTCCTAACTGACAATGTACCAACTAAGGATTCATAAATAACACTTATTTTAATAGTTCATGATGATAAAAGTGTAGAGCCTTGAGTTGAAGTGACCTTGCAAAGATCAGAGCCAAATAAATCATTGAAAAACCTGATGGCTACATACTCTGATGATTCAGAATAGTGAAAGAGCCAATCAACAAAATTGTAACATTTGAAACTGTAACAGAGTATAGGCCCACCACAAAGAACATTATGATGTAATTTTTTTTTTGTTGCACAAAAGTTTGTCTTTTATGATAGTAAAAATTGTATGTATCTTTTGTCTAAAGGAAAGCTATCAATTCTCTATGCTTGAAGCTTGTTGCATCTCACACTATATAAGTGAGTGCAAGAATTTTCCTAAGGGAAAAATTCACCCAGGAACTAAGAACTCAAACACAAGCACAACTGTAGACTAAAGAGAGAGAGAGAGAGTATGATTAGAATGACAATGTATTTAATATTTCATGCAATGTAAAAGTACACTAGGAGTGCCTGTATATAAAGGCCTCTAAGATACATCTAGAATGCCTTGCAATTAGCCCATGATGTGTCATACAACCAAGGACATGTCCACCAGATATGGGTTATCCTCCATTAACCACTAAAGTAAGTGCGATGATGAGAGGATAAGCCTACAAGGGTGTGACACACAAAATAGTGTTGTAGACACCATGTGCTAAAATAGAGTTGGATACTCCTGTGTTGTCAACATGACAACTCAAAAAGGTGTGCAAACTCCTAAGTGTCTCACACATAAAAATAATGCAAAATAATTAAATAATGCATAAATCTAAATAAACTTAAGTAAGTGTAATAAGTAAATACGTATTTACACCAACACCCCCCTTTAAGTGCAACTTAGGGGAATGCCCTTAAGCTTACAAACTAGGATGAAGATGCATAATGGGTCCTAGCTACTAGGCCATGTTAGGTACCCAAGTACATAATGAAGATGCAATCTCTCATAAAGCGGGGAAAGAGAGAAAACCTGATGGGAAAAACCCTCCCCCAAAAAGAGAGATAAATAAGGATGCATCGATAGATGGAGTAATCAAGACTCCCCCATTATGACATACATCCAATATATACATAAGAGAATAAGAGAAGGAAGAGAGATAGAATAGTCTCCCCCCCCCCCCCAAAAATAAGAATGTCAACAAGTGAAAGCCGCTCTGATGAAGAAGCTAGTCCATGAATACAGAATGGTGTTCCTCCCCTTAGAAAGAAACAATGGTAAAGGTACATTGCTAAAGATGTATGGTGGCCCTAAAACCTGCTCAAGTATCCTTGTACTAATGTTGAAATTCACCCCTTCCAACTATGTTGAAAAGAATGAACGCAGATCGATCAAGGATATATGTTGAACCTATTCCACTGAACCATCTATCTCCTCAACTGAGAAAGATACCTCCACTAATTTTTGTTCATAAAGATCCACAATCATGCCAACCTATGAAGATTGATCATGTACAGAATGGACATGAGGGTCAGAGCAAGCCCTCGTAAGAATTGTAGAAGAATCATTATCAATGAGAAGATGTAAGTCCTCAAGTCTATCTCCCAAGTCAAGTGAAGCTAGAGCTAGAAGATGAGATGTACCATCCTATGTTGGACCTTTCACTATGGCAATATAAGCATGTGGACTAGATTGATGTGACCTCTCACTACAACTATCGACAGAACCCCACATGTCTGAACCTGTTGAAGCACTATCGTTGGTGTCACTATCAGTTTCCATTGTGTATGATGTGCGGAGAGGAGTAGAGGATAAGCTCGGTGAACTTTTCTCAAAGTGAGCATCCTTCTCCACAAAAATCTCATGAGTCTCTAGATGCATAAGTCTATAAACCTTCACATTTTCTTCATACCCAATGAAGGTACGAGGCCTAGGTTCCCATGCCTTGCAACTCCTAGAAGAAAGTTTTGCCCATACTGGACAATCAAAGACTCTAAGGTGACTTACAACTAGTTTTCTACTGGACCATGCCTCAAAAGGAGTCTTGTCATCTAAGGTTGTATGAGGAGACCTATTAAGTATGTGAGTAGCACTGCTAATGGCTTCAACTTCAAGTGTAGGATCTAGAGACTTGGCCTTTATCATGCAACTTCCCATGGTCTTGAGAGTCCTAATCCTCATAGCTACAACATCTGTCTTGTGCGGACTGAATGCAGGTGAGTTCTAAAGATCAATCGCCTCAATTCTGCAAAAGTTCTTAAGTCTTCTATCAACATATTTGTTCTCATTGTCCACCCTTAATACCTTGATGGTTTTCCTTGACTTGTGTTCAACATGAGTCTTGAAATCTTGAAGCTTCTAAACTGCTTCATTCTTGTGATGAAGGAAGAAGACGCAAGAGAATCTTGAAAAGTCATCAACAAATGTGATTTTGTAGTGGCCTTGGCTGACTGAAGTCATTACAAAGGGTCCTACTAATACCATGTGAACAAGTTGAAGAAAAACTGGAGCACGAGAAGACTTCCCTTTATCATACTTCTCCTTGAGATTCATATCCACTAAACAAGATGAACATTCTCCCTTAGAAAAGCTGATATTAGATAGAGCTTTGACCATATGCTTAGAGCATAGTTGCTCACAAAGTTATGGGCTCACAAAGTTAGGTTGCTAAACTGAAAAGCAATCTGGAGAGGGGTCTGAAAGAGAAATTGTGATGCTAAATTTGATGATCAAACGTTCATCAATGTACTTTTAAAATGTCTAGAAATGAAGGTTAAATGATCGTCAATTTTAACATAGTGTTATGATGACATCAACAAAAAACAACACCCTGGGGTGACGTGGTAGATGACTGAATGCTGACTATAATGTCTATACTATACAAAATCATGTGTCAAATATGCATGCACACATGGAAAAAAACTAGCTATCCACATGGATGATGTGGCAATACTGGATGGATGACTATGCAGGAGTCAAATGTGCTTACTGTTGAGCTGTCGTTGATAGGTGGCTTGTGCAAAACTTAGCATGTCCTGCATGGTAGTCCTAGGTTCCTTCCTATGTGGCTACAGGGTTTCAACTTTACAAGCTACTAGGAGGTTAGAGCACGGGACCAGAAAGAAAAAGATGGCGAAAAAAAATGAACAACATTCACTAAAATCTGTGGACCGATGCTGGAAATGGAAAACACTGCGTGGGTGCCACAAACTTTTAAATGGCACCGGGATTACAATCGTGACTGCTAGAATAAACCCCTTCCAGAGTTTGCAGAAGGACGTCACAGAAGGACAGACAACAGGTGCTTGGAGAATGTTTAATGTAGCTTCCGAGAAAAGGCTGAATCATGTGTCAGAGGATTTTGAACCTGCACCAAAGTTTTCAAAAAATGATGTCAAAAAACCACTGTAGTGGATGTTGTATGTAGATGTTAGGAAAGCCATAGTATTTTCCAGATTATTTATCCTACTACCAGGATTTGAAAGAAAAACCCCCACATGGTTAAGGCTATGAAGTCTACAAACTTTATATACAGAAGGCTACATATGAACCAATGAAGAGCCTATTGGGTTATATTGTTGAGGGGCCAGATAAGGTGGCAGTTGCCTTATTATTATGTGTGATGCCACTATGGGTGCCCATGAATATATTGTACACAATACGGCCACTATATGAAAAATTGATTAAGATGTCCACCAAATAAATAAAATATACCCTACAACAAAGGAATAGGGAATATTCCACACGTAGGGCCGAGAGTTGACAGCCTGGTACCTGCTAAAATTTTCTCTGTAGCCAGCCCATAGGACTAAAAAATATAGTCAAAATAATGAAAGTGCAAAGAAAAACTAATACAGATCCAAAAATAAATTAATGAGATTTGCTAAAAAATGACCATACCCATATTGCAAATCGGGGCCTTTGGGTTTCGATTTGTAAAAAAAATTTGCCTCACGATTGACTTTAGGCCAAGGTAGCCGAGTTTATAGTCAATTTTCACTAATTTAGCATTTCGAATGCAATGGCGAGGTCAAATCTAGCTTTAGATGCTCCCAATTTTTATAGCACTTTGGATTCAGGCTGAGGTGATGAAGCAAGCATGGTCTCGAACGGCTATGTGATGAGAAAGTCTCCATGTTGCTCTGATACCATGTAAGAATTTTCCTAAGGGAAAAATTCACCCAAGAACTAAGAGCTCAAACACAAGCACAATTGTAGACCAAAGAGAGAGAGAGAGAATGATCATAATGACAATGTATTCAATATGTCATGCAATGTAAAAGTACACTAGGAGTGCCTGTATATAAAGGCCTCTGAGATACATCTAGAATGCCTCATAATCAACACCATGATGTGTCATACAACCAAGAACATGTCCACCAGATATGGGTTATCCTCCATTAACCACAAAAGTAAGTGAGGTGATGAGAGGATAAGCCTACAAGGGTGTGACACGCAAAATAGTGTTGTAGACACCATGTGCTAAAATAGAGTTGTGTACTCTTGTGTTGTCAACATGACAACTCAAAAAGGTGCGCAAACTTCTAAGTCTCTCACAAATAAAAATAATAAAATAATGCAAAATAATTAAATAATGCATAAACCTAAGTAAACTTAAGTAAGTGTAATAAGTAAATACTTATTTACACCAACAGTGGGATTCCAAGGCTAGAGAAAGTGTCTAAGTTATTACATAATTTTAGTTTCTACTAAGTTTGTTTCGTCTAGCTTATTGATGCAAGCTTTTTGATGAATTTTCGCTACCAATATCTAAGAATACATTGATGTTATAAGATCTTAGTATCTTTTCTTGAGTCATTCTGAGTTTTTTCAATTGTATATAATTTTCAAAGGAAATTAATACAAAGATTAACTATCCCCATATCTGTTCTTGTTGAATCTTGTCTCCATTTTTGTTACCTGGTCATTTTGAAGTTGTATGAGCAAATCTTGTTCAATTGAATGCAATTAAATCAAGTTGTATGTCAATTCACTATTGTCCTTAATTCAATGAATTAATTAAATGCTTTAGTGAGGTTAATAGTGTTTTCATGATAATAGGAAGGATGTCTGTAAGAATGATTTTTAGTGAGAATTACTGATAGTATTGATTGTAATGGAATCAATCAAGATCAAGAAGTTGAATGAACTTTGAATCCAAATGGATGAGGCACTAATATATTAATTCAAACTACAGATGGAGAGATCATGAACAAGAATCAAGCTTAAATTTGAAATCAATTTCAATTTACTATTTGAGGAATGTCAATGTTGGTCAACACTTGTTCGCATTCAATTCATCTATTGTAGTGAGTTGTTGTAGCCCAAAATTGTTTGTAAATCTAAGAACTATGACCAAATCTTCTAAAAGGGATGTTTGTTATTGTAAAATGTCATGAAATGAATAAAATATTTATGTAATATCAGTGTCAAAATCTTTCATCCCTTAGGTGCACCCGCCTTGGTTTTGTAGAGCCTAAAAAGTAGAAAATCTCTTATGATTTTGTTGAAGTTGGGTTCAGATTTGAAGAACAAGTAACTATTTATAGGAAGTAGTTGATCCTTAGGTTATTGGATTTTTTATTATCTTGATATTAAGTATTTTCTTGCTTAATAGTTGAAAAATACCAACAGGTATGTCTAATTCTCTTTCATAAATTTACTTCAAGCATCCAAACACACACATACATACACCATCATTATGAAAATAGGCTTTGGATCCTTATTTTATAACCAACAGAGAAAGTTCTAGATCCAAATAAATGATCCATGTAGAAACCTAAATCTGATTATGTCACCAAATAATCTTATTTAGTCATCTTCTAGGACATAATTGATTAAATATTTTAGATTTAATTAATTTATCATCATCCCCTAGTTAACTATTTTTTTGATTAACTATAGTCTAATTGATAATAATAAATGATAAACCAAAATCAATTCATCAATTAATTCCCTATACCTCTATACAATTAAATAAATGCAAAAAACTAAATTTAATTTAATCCCACATCCCCATTTATTTAACAAAAAATTTAATAAATAAATCCCAAAATTATAAACCAATCCCAAAACCCTAAATCAAACCATTCACCCATACTATCCTCACTTAGCAAACTAACTAACTCATCCCATCAATGCTAAGCCACTTACCTCCTAACCCCCCTTCTAAGCTAAACCTAATCCCTTTCCTAAGCATGCACACAAGTTTAAGCATGGGTTAAGAATTTTTAACCCAAGCCAAAGTCAAAATTATTTTCTCACCCTCTTACATTCCTATCGAAGAGAATTAATGGCTCTTACATTCCATAATGACCCTTAAATGCATCTTACATCCCTCTTCCACACTCCTCCTCCCTAATAACTCCTTTTTCCCCTCCACTTTGATCATCCAATCCTCTTTTGATACTTGTCACAAGGCTAGGGATTTGAAGAAGCACAATCCCTATCCTCCCCTTTCCTTGTATCCTAGTCCTTCCTTCCCAAACCTCCATCCATGCATCTTGGCCCTCCATCTCACTAGCCCTTGGCCTATAAATTGGACCCCTCCCCTCTTACAAATCATATTCAACTTCCATGCAAACTTATAATGTCCCTTTGGAGAAAAAAAAAATGATTCACACCCTTTCCATGTAGGTATCCTCAATCACCTCATACACCATATTTCACTCATTTGAATACTCTTATCTAGTGAAGGGTTGAAGCATGATTGAGAACACATACATTGATACTCAGATATCGACAACATCAAGGTCATACTTGAGGAGCTTACCATTCTTGGTTTTCCTATCTTAATGGTATTTCCTTCATCTTATCATAAGTATTTCTAATTTACTTAATTTATGAATGTTAGTTTAACTTTTAATGTTCTTTGCGCACTATTTTAATAGTTCTACATTTTGACATACCCAATGGGACCCTGTATTTAGGTCATTTCTATCATTTATTAAATTTATGTTTACTAATCAAACCAACTAACATGGTGTGCACTTTGTCCTGCATGTGTGGGTTTTGACATTGTTTGCAAGTATATTACTCTCAATCTAAGCAATGCACTCTCAAAAACATGATCCATTTTCTAATAGTAAAACTTAATGAAACCTAAATTTTGTGAACCTACAGCTATGATTTTGTATGAAAAATTTTGTGGCATCATGTTGATTAAAATTCCTACCTACCACATGGTTTTTAAAATATTCCCCTTCATTCCCACCCTTAAATATACCCATGGGAATGTCTATTATTGCTAGCAAGTTCACTGGAAAAACTTATGAGATCGCTCAGCCAAAAACATTCAACCCAGAAATCCCACTTAAAAATATCACCTTCAAACTCGTGGTTCCACTTGTTAGTAGGAACATCTTTCATACCGATGGGATCACTCTATCGTGGATTCACACTATAATTTTATTTCTCATAGCTTACTTTATCTCTATTTTCATTAGTTTTTATACCATGGTCCCTTGCTATTTGACTACATTCTTGCAATGCAAGATCATAGGTTGACTCCTCTGCATTTGCTAGTTTTCATTAACCAGTTTATGTATTGATTCTTATAGTGGAATAGCTTGTAGGCATGTCTTTGGATTCTAATCTTTAACTATTCTCACAATTTTACTTCATCTTTGTCGCAAAAAGTCCAATCTTGAATGCCTTAAGAACAAAATTAACACATTTCTAATGGAATGAATTGTTTAGTAATTTAAAAAAAAATCTTGAATGCCTGAAGAAAAAATTAACATGGTTTTAATAAAATGAATGATCAAGTAATTAAAAATAAATCTTGATTGCCAATTATTAAAAAGAATGAAAGTGGTAAACTTTTAGTTTAAGTGTTAATGAGCATTATGGACACTTCAAAAAATTGAGGCATGAAAATCACAAAATCTTGAATTCCATGAAGAGAAATCTCTCTTATTCTCATATTTTTTTAAAGCTTTCATGTGAATGATTTTCTTATGTTGACTCAATTTCTTATGTTGAACATCTTTGTAAGTTGGAATGATCCTTTTGTATATTAATCATGAGTGTCTTTGAGTAGTTAATAAGAAAAACACACCTAAGGCTTCAAAAAGAGAATGAATCAACTACTTTGTGTGTCTTGAGATTGTACCTTTTAGCACACCTTTGAAGTCTCTATTTTATGCAAACTATGACAATTTAAATATGTTACACATGTACCAAATTTTATTAGCAAGATCATTCACAACAACCTAGGAGTGCTTCAAGCAATTTCATCATCCTTTGGGAAGTGCATCCCCTTTGGATAGAAGCTCAAACTAGTAAATAATCTAACTAGTATATAAACAAAAAGAAGGGTAAACCTTCTTTCTCTATCAGAAAAAGTTTAGGTAGTGTATTTTTGGGGTTAGCCAGAGGTGGCAAAACTTTCCCATGATTTTAGCATGCCTAGAATAGATTCTTAAGTCAGTCACATATGTAACAACCATTTGGATGACTCTAGAGATATAATTATGAACCAACTTAGTAACCACTCTTTTATACTTGGTATGCTATTTTTGGTGGAAGGGAAACAACATCCCTCAAGATCACTCACCATCATATTCCCTTGGTAGAAGGACAAGGCTACTTTAGTTTCATCTCCAATAGTTGTTGTCCCTATAGAAGGGGGACTTCTTTTTTCATGCCTTTAATATTCTTTTATGTGTATCATTTTTTAATCAACTATTTTATTGACTCACCTCTTCGATTAGAGGGACATATTGCACTAAAATCAAGAGAAATCAAGTTGTGGGCAATAGAATAACATATTGAAGCCAAATTGACCTTAGGGATAAAGTTTTTTCTTGAATTGTCTTATTTGTACAAATGACCTCATGAAAAAAATTGTAGAACATACACATTTATGATTAATATAAAATTCTTTTTTTTTAAAGAGATGACATGTCTATCTCTCTCAACATTGCTTTTTCCTTTAAGAGAATATTTTCTCACAATAGACCATATCTAATTACCAAAAAGAGTCTTATCCTTGTTATCTCAAAATAGTTGTTAGTAAGTCTATTCGTAACAAACCCAAATCTAGTTGGTTTTACTTCACCTCTTCCAAAATGCAATTTCATACACCATCCTTCTATAAAAGGCACTATTCCTTATGAAAAAAAACTTGTCTTTACCATCTCACAAAATTTGTTAGCATGTCTATTTGCAATAAACCTAAACCATATTTTATCCTACTCCTTAACTTCAAACTAATCCTTTAGAAAACACCATTTCTTACATACTTAGACCTAATTTTTCTATCCAAAGATCCATTTTTTCTAACCTAAAGTGAAAGGTATACTTAGTTTAGTCACTACCTTAAACAAATGGTTTCAATAAACCTATTAAGAATACCTTTATTTAGACCAACCTAAAACCAAGTTTGAAAAGCTCAAGCTTCCACAAACAGTTGTTTATAGAGAGATAGAAGTAGAATGCAAAAAGAACACACCTAATCCAAGACTTTCCAAACTAGATCAGATTGAGAAATAAGGTGTTTAAGTCCCTCTACAAAGTGAGTGGGATCACAAGATTTAGAACTTAAACCTATGACATGGAGTCAATCAAAGCCTTATCAACTATACTAGCTATACCCATTTTGATTAGGGTCTTCTTCTTTGACACACACTTTGCACTTATCATATCATAAATTAGGTTTCTATAATAGATTTAGGTCTTCATATAGGTTCCCATTCTCCTTAGGCATTCTATAGATCCATCATCTTTAGATAATACTTTAGAAATCCAACACTATTGACATCACAAAGTCATAGATCAAAATCCTACATCATCTCCATCATACTTAAGCATTTGATGTCACTTTGTTGAGAATTGACTATCCTACATCCTACATCCATCACATTATATTGGTTATCCCTCAAACTAAGCATTTATTAGGGTAAACTATATTTATCTCTTATGTCCCTCATCACCTTGAGAAAAAGGATGGGCTCCACACTTGATCATCATTTTTCTTCCAAAAGGTCACAAGTCTACCTTAGAGTTGACATCAGCATCATATATTGAGCTTACACATAGGGAAAAACATCCTCTATTACTTTGTCATCATATCACTCATCTTTAGGTTTCCTAGGCATCATATCATTAGACATAAGGTCCTTCATGCACATCTATCATACATCTTTGTGCATCCTAGAAAATCCATTCATCTTAGTTGTTATATCCTTAGAGAATTTCCACAAAATCATCCACTAATCTATCATTGCACTCATTGTCCTATAATCTTACACTTCATCCTTAGGAATATCATCATTTCATTCCACCTACCACATGTCTTGGAAAGAATAAAAGGAAGAAAAAAGATATGGATCCTAATCTTAATAATAGTTCAGCTAGTGCAAAGTTGTACCTAGTAGTATTATAAATCACACATGACGCATCGCCACATAATCTAGAAGAGTAGGTCCCTCACTAGATATATATGCATTTATGAATCAACCAAGATATGTTACCATTATTAATGCCATCATGGATAGAAATAGGAAAACCATCATGGTAAACTTTCTAAGAGACAGTATTAGTGTCTTTGGCTTTGGGAGGCCACTGCCTTTAGACATATTTGATCCTATCCATGCCTTATTTGGAAGGCTAGCACCCACCATTAAACCATCTTATCCAAGTGATCATTTTTTATACTAAAACAAATATATCACATGATACAACCAGAACTCGCAAATCTAAGTATACCATAAACCCAACTTGATGCTCCAATCCCACAAAGTAATCAAGCCACCATACCATAATGATTGGTCCACACAACATCCCAAAAAACTACTACTACACCTTTCACATCTATAAAAACCACCACCTTCACTACTTGATCTACTTCTATCCCATTCAGTACTATGACATCCTCCTTACCTCAACTTTCCACTTCCACCTGATTTGCATCTACTATCACTATAGCCCATCCCTCTCAACAGCATAGCCAATAAACACCTCATTATACTAGAGTAATTTCATCCTTGATGTCTAGAAATCCACCTTTTATTCCTCCCTCTATTAGAAGTAACCCATTTTATACTAGTCATAATACTACCACTTCATTTCCACTAGATTGCTGGAATTTCACACGATCACAAGGTCCACCTACCAACCTTTTCACTAGAAATCCAGTAATGCCTAATTTCCAACCGTTGCCACCATTTTCTGTCAACCCCACACCAACCATCACAAATTATTTTTCCATGCCACCTTTATAAAACAACCAAACTAGGTCATGCCAGTTAGTGCCAACAATAGGTGTGTTTCCTTACACTATTTAATTGGCTCCATACAATTCCCAATTGCCACTTCAGCCAAGAGCTCAATCTAAAATTGTTGTACTACTATATCCACCACCTCCACCCTACTAACTAATCCCACTGCAATTATCACATGTTCAAACAACCATATAGAATCTTCTGACTGAACAATAATCTTACATCTGCCCTCCACTACAACAACCACCCTGTCAAAACTATACCCAAGAAGAACAACAATATGTCTAGCCACCATTCCAACAACCAATAACTCACATCTTAGTAGTAGTGAAATCCAAATTTCATCCACCATATTATTTAGACCAAAGTTTCCTACCTTCACTTGTACAATCAGATACATACCCTTCATTGGGGACACTAAGATTAGGGGCACCAGCTATAGCTCCTGTCAACCCTAGATGGGATGAAATGAAAATTTCTCTAAAAGCACTCAAGGATGGAAATGATTTGATGATTGTCAATTTTGAAAATGATTGTCCATATCCATTTGACAAGACTCTAACAATGACATCCTTCCCTAAATAATTTGAAATCCCAAAATTTAATAAATTTAGGGGAAAGGTGATCTAGTTACACATGTCAAATACTTTTATATATACTACCAAGAAGTGGCTTACAAAGGCATATTCCTCATATGACTTTTTCCCAAAAGTCTGGTAGGTCCCATTCTTGAATGGTTTTTTTGCATACCCAAGGGCACAATTAGTACCCTTGTTGATCTTTCAAAATCCTTTGTGGCCCAATATGCTCAGCTAGTTGAGACTAAGTTATCTATATTGGATCTAGTTCATACCAAACAAAAAAGAGGGGAAAACCTAATAGATCACTTATAGCAATGCAAAACTCTCATAACTTGGATCTCATGCACCATACCTGAACATTAATTTGTCAAGATGACCATTAACAACACACATCCTTTTCTTATACATCACATGGTTATGAATTACTTGCAAACATACAAAGAAATCAAGGAAAAGGGAATGGGCCTTGAGAAAGGACTCATTAAAGATGGTGTCACCAATATATACAAATAAAACACCCAAGACCAAGGGTAATACAATTACAAACCATGATATTGGAAAAAAAAGAAAAAAAAACATGGTCACCAGTGGTGCTACTAATACATGACAAGTCTATGTTTAGGAGTAGCACCCAGTGCACCTAATCCCCCTTATCCACAAATGCCACAAGATCAATAGTCCACTTATCAATAGAGTGTATAACAATAATCATACCAATAGCCTCCCATCACAACACATCTGAGACAATCCATAGGCACAAAATCCTCTAAATCATATGAATGCCATTACTATCATAGTTGTGTCAAGGTCACGCTTCCAAAGGCAATATTGAGCATACACTCCTTTAGGGGAACCAATTGATGTCATCTTTGAAAACTTGGCTAAAAAAAATCTTATTTGACACCTATAGACTCAACTATTAGAAAACAATCGATCAAGGGCATCTTGGTATAAAGAAAATAATTTTTTACAAATTTCATCACATTAAAGGGCACCACACCCTCAAGTGTATCCATCTCAAAGACTTTGTTCAAGATCTCATCTATCAAAAGGAAAACACAATGAGGAAACAAACTTTGACAAAGGCAAGGTTATTGATATACCAAAATGCATTTCCCCCACACAATAAAAATGTGGGCAAAGCCCTTGTGAACAATACTACCACTAATAACACCAACAAACCAAATAATGATCAAATGAAATAAAGTGATAATTGTAATAAATCACAAAACTATACATTAATGTAGTTGGACTATAAAAATTTGATTGGCTACATATCTTAGATAGAACCTTCTATAAATGTAATAACCTGTAAAGGCCCAAACAATCAATGTTCAATTACCACAAGAAGGACTCAATCCAACAAAGCTAGACTATTTGCACCTATCCTAGTAGCCCCACAACATGATATCCTTGAACACCTTAGCAACATACAAGCCCAAATCTCCATTCTATATCTTTTGCACACTAGTCCACTTTTTAAAGAAATCCTTGATAGTGACCTTCATGAGCCTCATATTTCCACTAATATCAATGCCACCAAATTCAAAAATTTGGCATGCCATCTCTCTACCTCATGCACCTTGTCCTTAAAAGCTTCTAATATCCTAGCTATTGAGCCAAATCATATCCTTCCACTCTACATAGTTGTCACGGTCTTTGAGTTTTCTATCAAAAGGGTCATGATAGATGATGGATCGGCCTTAAATCTTTGGATGTTAAAGTTCATCAAACAAGCACAATACACTAAGGAAAATATCATAAATGAAGTCATCGCTATTAAATCCTATGACAACTTGGAGCAAACCACTGAAGGAACTATTTTGCTACCTATTAGAGTTGGCCCCACCATTGAAGAGATAGTTTTTCATGCAGTTGATCTTAAGCTACCATTTAAAATTCTCCTTGGTCCACCATGGATCCATGTTATGAAGCTCATTCCCTCCACATATCATTAAATTTATGCATCATGGCACTAAGATAACCATCCATGTTGGTCCTAAACTCTTTTCTTATTGCAATGCATTTGATGCCGCATATTATAAAAATTGCCCCAAAATTGAAGTTGGAAACACCATGGTCAGTTCCTCTTGTACTTGCCATGATCCAGATACAATACTAGCCTCCACTCTTTCCATGGTTAAGATCAACTACTAAGGTTGCAGAGAATACAGTCTTTCATATGTCTTTGTTGTTGGTGCTCTACCACTTGATCCACATACTCTAGTGTGCTCGACCTATCAAGGGCCAAAGCCAAACATGACTCCTCAAATAAAAGAACTAAGACCCACCACATTTGCTGCAAATGGGATCCTTAATGGAGAGGAAACCACCCATGATATTAGTACATGGCTATATAGAGAACCACATACAAAAGGTAAAGGGCTCCTTGAATACTTCAAAAAAAAAATCCACACTCACATTGCCTTTCTACCAAATAGTGGTATTGTCGAGGAGATGGTCTGGGTTGTGAAGAGTGGGGCATTAGATACCTTGTAAAAGCATACAAGGAAGAGAGAAAGAAAGGTCTTATCTATGGACTCCTTGCAATTAGGGTACCATAAAAGATAGTCGTTCCTTTTTAAATATTTAGAACAATCTCGTCAAGGTTGAAGACATCCCTAAGGAAGTCAAAAAGAAAGCCTACAATGATATTTTCCTTGATGAACTTATCTTAAGAGCCTCTGTGCTCTATGAATTATCCATTAACCTCATAGACCTCCCACTCACTCATCCTAAACTCATTGATTAGGGCCAACCAAGAATTATTCATGTTAAAAAGTTCTCTACGGAGCATACACTCCTCAGATTCATGGGAGCTAAGACACCACATAAAATGCCACCACCACAATCAGCTTATGTCTACAAGTTCAATCCCAAAGGTTACTTTGGGGAAGAGAAAATATCTAGTCACAAAAATGATCAAAATAAAGAAAAGAAAAAGAAAAAGGAAAATAAAAAGTATCCCCTAGTCAAAATTCTTCTAGAGCACAATTGTATCACTCAAAAAATGAAATATAAATAAAGGACATATGCGATAGTGAAAACCTTTCTAAGGCACCTAAAGATGCAATTTTCATTCTTCTCCCATAATATTAGAGGCATGTAGTATCATCCATCCTAACAAAGGACACTAGACCTAACAATATTAGTCTAACAGAGATACTAAGGATCACCTACATTTTAGCATCTTTACCACTAGAACAAGTGGGCCTTCTAATCAAGTTGCTCTAGGAAAATATAAGTTGGATTTCATGCTCATATCAAGACATGTCAAGAATAAATCCTAAGTTAGTGGTACATCATGTAACTGTAGATCCAAAGGTTAAACCATTCAAGAAAAAACTTTGAAAGATGCATCTGAAAGTTTCTCCACTAGTCAAAGAAGAGTCAAAAATGATGCTAGATGTGAAGATCATTCACCCCATTCAGTACTGTAATTGGATCTTTAACATGGTACCACTCACAAATCCTTTAGGTGATATCATAATCTGCAATGATTTCAAGGACCTCAATAAAGCTTGATAGAAAGATGATTTCTCTTTACAAATTATTGACATGATTGTCAACCTTATAGTAGACCATAAGCTCCTATCCCTCATGGATGGTTTCTCTAGGTACAATTAGATTCAAATAGTAGAAGAAGACCAATATATGATAGCACTCACTATTTTTTTGTGCAATTTTTTCAATAGCATGATGCCATTTGGGTTAAAGAATGTACAAACAACCTATCAGCTAGCTATGAAATTCATCTTCCATGACATCATTCACAAAAACCTTGAAGATTATGTGAATGAAATCTTGGTCAAATATCTCAATGCCCTTGTTCACTTATCTCACCTCAAGAAAGTGCTTGATTGGTTGGTCAAATATCATCTATGTTGAACTCTAAGAAATATGTCTTTGGCATCACATCTAGCAAGCTCCTAGGTTTTATTGTATCACCATGTGGTATCTAGATTGACCCTCAAAAGGTCAAAGCCATCATGGATATGTCTCCTCCCAAAAAACTATGACAACTTTTCTCTCTCCAAGGTGAGTTGCAATCAGTTAGAAGATTTATCTTGGAACTTGCAAATAAATGTCAGTCATTCACACATTTGCTAAAGAAGGATCAAAATTTTACATGGGATTCTATTTCCCAATGAAGCTTTTAATTGATCAAACAATACTTGGCTAACCCAACCTACTAGTCATGGGAAACCATTGATATTGTACATAACAACTACCTCGATAGCTCTATGTGTACTTCTAGCACAACTTCATGAAAAAGTAAAAGAAAGGGCTATTTACTAAAATAGTCACACTCTAGTTGGTTATGAGCTTAACTACATGCCTATGGAAAAAGCTTCCTTAGCTTTGGTCTTTTCCACTTGAAATTTATCTCACTACATGATGAGTCATACTATGCAACTTATCTCCAAGATTGATCCTTTCAAATACATTTTGTCATGCATAGTACTCACAAACCAACTAGCCAAATGGGTCACTCTTCTTAGTGAATTCAACATGCAATATGTTAATAGGAAGGTAATCAAAGGACAAGCTATAATAGATCATTTGGTTGATGCACTCTTAGCCATTGATTGCCCTCTAATTATGGATTTTCTAGATGAACATCTCTACATGATAGAGGGAAAACCATCATGGAAGCTATACTTTGATGGATCTTACACATCCCATGGCTCTAGAGAAGATCTATTGTTGGTCGCCCCTAAAGGTGACTACATTCCTAAATCTTTTAAACTTTAGTTCTAGTGCACCAAAAAAATCACAGGCTATAAATCTCTTATTGCAAGGATCAAGGTAGTCATTGAATGGAAAATCATAGAGCTACAAGTCTTTGGATACTCACAAGTAATCATCAAGAAAGTCCTTGATGAGTATCAGATAAAGGATGATAAACTTCAACACTAAAAAGAATTGGTTGATTAGTTAAAACAAAATTTCATTCAAATCTAATTCACACAAGTGCCCAAGTTACAAAACAAGGTTCAAGATACCATGGTCACTATTTCTTCACTCTTGGACATCCCTCGAGAAGCCACATGGTATGAATTCTTAGTTGACTAGCTACACAAGCCCGCATACAAGAATGGTGAGTTGGCATGGGTATACATCCTGGCTGGTTCTCAATCCCTATGGTACCACAAAATTCATGCTTATCTTAAAAATTGTATCGCATCTCCTCATCTCACAAGAACCCAACACTAAAACCTTATTCATAGAGAATCCTTCTACAAAATCATAGCTAACACCCTATATTGTTGAAGTTATCATGATACTCTCTTGATGTTTAGACCAAAATAAGGTTGCAACGAATCTAAAATAGGTACAGGCCAAGCTTTGTGGAACTCACAAGAGTGGTATAGTCCTACCCGAACAAATACCCAGAGATTGATACTACTAGCCTACCATAGGAAATGATGCTTGTGACTTTATAGAAAGATTTCCACATTGTAGGTAGCATGAAAATTTAATACAAACTCTAGCTTAAGATCTTTAACCCATTGCACCACCATGGTGATTTTCATACTGGGGGTTTGACCTCCTTGGTGTTATGGGGTTTGACCTTCCTCGTGTTATTGAACCTCTATCTTCAAAAGGTCACAAATGGATAATCAAAGAAATAGATTACTTCACCAAGTGGGTAGAGGTAGTCCTACTTGTCACTGACATAAGAGTTCAATTTTTTTAATTTATCCTTTACCATATTATATGCCACTTCAGTATCCTTGCTAACATATTTATAGATCATGGAGGTAACTTTGAAAACCTAATTATGGAAGATTTGCACACCTCCCTCTACATTCATCACCATTTTTCTTGCCCCTAATTCACACAAGGTAATAGTTAGGATTAGATAACTAACAAAACCCTACTCAAGATCCTCAAGAAGTTTTTCAATGATTTCAGCCATGATTGTCATTTACAAATTAAGCATGCATTATGAGCTTAATGTACCTCATTCTATACATCCATAGGAAAAATCCCATACTCCTTGGTCTATGATGTCCAATTAGTTATACCTATTGATGTTGAACTCCCATCCTTGTGCATTTCTTTGTGAGGAAAAATATCTAATGAGGATTATAGAGTAGCTAGACTAACACAGCTAGACCTACTTGATGAAAAAAGAAAGAGGCCTATGACCATCTCACTATCTATCAAAATTGCCTCAAGTGTAGTTCTAACAAAATGGTTCACCCACAATAGTTTCAAGAAGATGACATGGTCCTCAAAGAAAATATAAAAGTCTAGGAAAACTAAGAAAAGAAAGGTAAGTTTGAGCCCACCTAACTTGCTCTATATGTTGTCACATTTTTTGGCTCTAAAGCTTATTAACTATCAACCCTAGAAGGTGAAGTATTTAATTATTCACCAACATCATTCACTATTGGAATTACAATAGGAAAGATAAGCTTCTAAAATAGGGTGGTGAATCAATGCTTTAAACTTTGCCATAAAATATTCACCACATGTCCATCTCAAATATTCAATAAGTAAACTAAAATACCATGTAAAGCATATACATATAAATCAAGTAAACAAGTAAGCATTCATAGATATGACACAATGTATGATTACCCAGAAACACTCTAATGAGAAGGTAAAATTAGGGTGGGGATGACACCCACAAATCTTCACTACTACAGAAATAAAGTGTATACAATGAAGGTTACAATGTTTGATCATGAACCATGATCTATCCTATAAAAGGTCTACCCTGTTAAAGGCTTATAAATCCTATAAGGTCTTACCCTATTAAAGGATTTCAAAACCCTATTGAAGTGTACTTAATTAAAGGACTTCAAGTCACAATCAAGTAAGAACCTTGTTAGAGGGTTTCAATACATCTTGTTAGCACTACTTTATTGAGATATTTAATTGATTCACCTATTAGAATATCTCAGCAATGATCATGTGATTAGGAATCTTATGCTTGATGAAAGATCACCTCTATCCTATTATGTAATTGAACCTTCTTGATTGGATATCTCTCTACTGTTCACTATTTGCTTCCTTTATTCTCCTTTAACTAATTATCAAATACAATTCAGATCATAATGCCTTGGCCACCATGAATTTCTTAGTTTGCACATGCAAAATTCTTATTTATCATTCATTCATTCCCTTTCACACTCTTAGAAAATTTAGGGTTCATCCTCCTTAATAAGATCTAGGTAACTTAGGGTTAGGTATGAATCTATGGTTGTGATTCATCCATATTACTGCTTAAACCTTCCCTTTACTTGATTGGGTGCATGTAATGCATAGGAATTCTATCTTAAGATTTATCCTTATCACCAAAATATCATAATTCAATCTTTAAGTTGGCTCAAAAATGGTTTACATAGTAGTTAGTGCCAATACAAACAACTATGAAAAAACTATGTTACTCAACAACTAATGTCCCTTGCACTTGGCACATACTGAATTCAATACTATCACTTGGCATCTAAATGACTTAGAATGCACAACTTGCTCAGCTCTTGAATCACTCGACATATACTATCTTCTCGGTACTTGAGTGACTCAGCATATGAGTAACTCAACACTCACTATTTACTCAGAATGCTCTAACTTATATGTTGTGCTTGACATATGTTACTTATACAACATGAGCTAAGTAAATGACTTAAGTATATAGACACTCACTTTTCAAAACCAATCTGAGATCAAAAATCTCCCCCTTTGACATGAGTGTCAAAAACACTTGGTCATATATTAATACTTTTATTCTTATGGGCATAACATAACTAACTATTCGGCTTCTATATAGAATTTTAAAATATCAAAATTTTGCAACTTATACCTCAAAAATATCATAACTCTCACTGATTTGTTTGATCTATTATGTTCTATATTCTATATCAAAATTTCTCTTGCTGAGTAGATTTTGCTAAACTATTGATACTCTTTCTCTTGCTTTGTACTCTTACTCTGCCTTTACTCTTATTCACTTATTCTTTCTCCCCAATAATTGATCCCCCATAGCTCTTACTCCCCCTTTTTGACACTGATGCCAATGGGTTATACACTAATAGTGTGTTTGTCCAAAAAGGATTTATGAACCTCAAGAATAATCTTAGAAATGTCATCCCAATTGTCACATGCTACCTCCAAAGACTTAATTTGGATGGCCAGCTTGGTAGTAAGGTGTACTAGGCCATCTAATGTAGAAAGATTTTGGTCTTTCTTCATAGGAGTTTATGCATAGCCTAACACATTGTGTAGAATATCCATTTTAGGATTCAATGTAGTGTGGATACTTATTAGTTTACTCCTTATGTTGGCTTCATATATAGATAATGTTGCTAACTAACTTTGGGTTTGCAATAGGGTCTTGAAGTGTTTCTACATTGATCTAGAGTCATGGGAAATTTAGCTCTGGATGATTTCATTTGACTTTCCAAGATTAGGATCTGATTCCTTATTTCCTTTGTGAAGTGTGTAGAATTACACAATTTGGTGTACAAACAGGAAATGTTCTCTAGTAACTTATTTCCCTACATATCTTCTCATTTACTTTACTTTGAAACTTCTTCTCAAACCATTCTAATAATTCGGCATTAGTATCAAGGTCCATATCACTTACTCTTTCCACTATTTTGGTTAGTTGTTCAATGAGTGGCTTAGTTTCATATGGAGTAGGTAGACTAAATGCTTCTAAGAAAATTTCTTTGATATCAATCAAAGCTTGCTTCTACCTATGTTCCCTTCTAAGTAGTTCTTGATGTTTCTTTCTTGCCAAGGTTTCTTGAAGTATACCCATCTCCTTAATTGTTATTGACGCAAGATCAAACTTGGACAATATAATTTCTTCATTTAGGCTAACATCTCCATAGATTATTACCTCTTCTGCCTTTGATGAACTAGGACTTGGAAATAAGAATTGCAAAGGTGTCACATCTGTACTTGGCCTCTGAAGAGTTTGATTGGAAGGAGTGCTAGATTATGGTAAAGTTACCAGTGCTCCTTCAACTTGGGTGTAAAAGTAGTCTCTTCAAGCTTTTCCCTTTCTACCTCATTGATTTTAATTTCACCTTGTTCTTGTGTTGGGGATGCAGGTGAATCTACTTGACCTATTTCACTCTATGTCTCATTAGTGACTTATGTTTTCATCTTATCATCTCCAATTATCTCAACCTTATCTATTACAACTTCTAGTATATTTTCTAAGATGACAGTGTTATCTATGTGTGTACTGATAGTGCATTATGTTCTCTCCTTCTTTTGATTTACAACTAAGGGTTCTAAAAGTTGTACACTAGTGACTTGAGGAGTGATCCTTAGTAGTTCTTTTATTTTCACCTTCTCCCTTGTAGTTATAGTAACATAATTTGGCCTATAGTGTGGATTGGTCAAGTACCTTTTTTAGATCTTCCTCTATTAGGGAATTGATGTTCTAGGCAATAGAATCAAAAACTTCATTTACAATAATAGTTTGAATACTTACACTTATTATCTATGAAGGGCTAACACTTGACATTTGTGTATCTCATACACTCTATTTTTGTTGCTGCTATAGATCAATTATTACTTGATTGTCTATATTCACATCAGTGCCTCCCTCAATTGTGCCTTCTTCATTGTGATCATCTTCATCACCTTTGACCTCAATAGGTTCTTGTTCACCTTCTTTGACTATGGTACTCCATATGTAATTTTTCATATTTTTTTGTACTTCTTTACAACATCCTCTATGTTGTTATGTAATATATTGATTGCCTTATACTTAGGAAAAAATCTAACATCTTTATGGCTTTGGATATTTGTGCCTTGCTGATTTTTGGCATGACTTGGGTGAGTGATGAGTAGCTAATTTGTTTTTCTAAGCTCAAAAAATAATGCCATTTTTGCTCAACTTTTTCATATAGAATTTTAGGTATGGAGTTGGAAATTTCTAGAGAAGTCTTCTTAAAAGTAGCCATCATGGCATATATTGCCTCCTCCACTTGATTCTCCTCAAATTTTCAAAGATTTCCAAAATCATTGTGAGGTAAACCTGATAAATCAACACTTTTTCAAACATTCTCACATAATTTATTTAGATCTAAAGATGGACCATGACTCACCACTTGGAATTGGCTAATGTCATCAGATTCAATCCTTTCCTCATTAGATTCAGCCTGAGCAACATACTTTCTTTTTGGTGTTTTTAGTGCTCCTCCTTCCTGCTCTATAAACTTTGACACCTCTTTAGCCTTTTTTACATTGAATCATGTATTGGCCCTTGTGGTAGGTGTTGTCGGCTTGGGTTGGCTTGGTTTACAACCTTTTTAGGTCTTGTAACTTCTTGTGCCTTAGCTTTTCTCTTCTTCTAATTAGTAGGAATAGGTGCTTCCTCATCTTCTTCTTCCCTGACACCTTCTACAGTCTCTATTTCTTCCTCTTGCTTGAATCTTAGTGTCTTCTTCCTCTTCATCCTCTTCCTCTTCATCGTCCTCCTTGGAAACTTCACCAAAAAAAATATTAAAATTCTTCACCATTTTATCCTTCTTCCTAATCATAGAGGTAGTCTTCAACTCCACATTAATCCTTGATTTGGCAACTCATAGTTACCAAAACCTTTGGCATCTTTGCCCATTTCTTCTGCAATTAATGTTGTAATTGTTGCAAAGGCCTCATCTAAATTTATCTCATAACCTAATGGTCTTAGCCATCTCACTCTAGGAATTGTTGCTTGAATAAATGTGTGATCAAAATAAACTAGGAAACAAACATCATCATAGTATTTTACCATTAATGACATGGGGTTTCTTAATCTTTTCTTCATGGATTATTTGAAATCCTCAAAATAACTAGACATTAATAACTCAAAGTTATCACCTAAGTATTCAATGAATTCTCCTATTTGAACTGCAATACATATATTTATCTTCCATGTAATAGTACCAAATGTAGGAAATGTGTTATGTACATAAAAGAAGATAGATACTAAAATAGATCCAAATTTACACTGAGCACTCTTCGTTTTCCTTATTGCTCCTAGGTTTTCAATCAATTGTTGGAGTTATATCTCAACAAGATCATATGTATGACCCTTCTTCACAATCTTGTAGCCCATATCCAATGTAATGTAGGATACATTGTTCAATCTACTTGATTGGTAAAATTTATGTGCTATTAGCCTCACTAAAAAGCTATCAAGGAATATGTGATTATGTCTATGGTCATTCCTCTCTAGTTCCACACAACCCTTGTGTTATTTTCAATAACTTCTTTGGACTCACTTCTTATAGTTTTGGGCTGATTTAGGGTTGGATACCATTTTACCCTATGAATTATCCTCTTTGTGATTTTGATTGGTCCATTATCTAACCACACCAAGCTATCATGAATTCTACTCAAAAAAATCCTAATCCACTTAGTTTTGAAAATGTTAGGGAAATCTAGGTCACGAATTAACCTTTCTTTTCTAAAATATTGAATTCTTCCCTCAACACACCATTTCGACATAGTTTACCATATGATTCTTTGATTTCCATGTCACCAATACTCCCAATCTTACAATTATAACACTTTCTTACATCTTGAATCATTAAAACTTGTGGTGGCATCATAGATAAAGGATCGAAGGGATCCTCCTTATACAATATGTTTGGAATAGCCTTGAAAATATGTGGCTTTATCTCATTACTAACTAACTAAACATTCAAACCCTTTTTTCCTTCTACACCTTTTCTTTTGTAAGAACTAGATGCCATTATATAAATCTAGGGTTTACAAAATTCAAAATAGTGTAGCTCGACACATAATAAATACCTTGTAAATCCTATTGGAATAATGTCAAATTGCCACTCAAATCTCTTGCAAATTCTTTCGATGAAATTTCTAGATTTCCTTTGGTTCTTCTTGCTCTCTCTCTAATTCAAATGATGATAAATGAACAGAAATCAATCAAATAGTCCTTTAAAACACTACAATTAATGCTAAATTCTTGCACAACTATAAGCTCAACATCAACTGATTTATGGCTCACTTAGCATCCACTTTTCTTTCCATTCACTTGGAAACCATTACGAGCTTGACATCAACTAGCCAATCTATTAGCTTGGTATGCACTAGCATTTCACTTAGCAATCATAAGATACTTTTCATGCTTCCATAGTAACATGAAAAAATGACAAAACTTAAAGATTTTTCTTTGATTCCTAATAATACATTGCATATTTATTCATGCATATGTAATCTTTTTCAAAAATAAATCCTTGGAATTGATGTATGGTATAATGTTTAAATATTAGTCCTGTATAGGTCTCTTGATTTCTTAGCTTGATGGGGTATGATCACCTGACCCATTGGGTGAAGTGATCCCTTTTCCACTTGATGTGATGCAATTCTCCTTTCTCTTTAATGTCTTGCCCATCTCATTTCTAAAATTATCAATATATGCCTTGCCTTTTCCTTTATTGAACTCACAGCTTGGTGCTTTTCACCTTGTTGGACAATATCCACTGATGTGACTAGTCTTCAAACAAATAAAACATGTAGTTTGACTCAACCAACTTTTTTAGTCACTTTTGAAGAGTGTTCTAATATAGTTCTAAGGAATATGTCCATACTCTTGATAGTATTTATGACTATACCTTGTATTATAATCCCAATTATAGAATTTTCCATTGTTCTTTACCTTTGTTTTCTTGTTTGATGACCACATTGGGTCAGATCTGCACTGAAAATATCTATGTCCATACTTCTAATAGTTATAACAATATCCTTCAATTATTTGAGTGTGCATGGTCTTATTTCTACATTCATGTGCTTGTTGGCCTTGTTTGTTGCACTTATGACTTTTACCCATGCTCTTTTTCTTAACATTTTGATTTACAGTCTTGCTCCTACAAACATTAGCAGTATGTCATTTCTTACCACAATTATGACAAGTAGGTTTGGAATTGTTACCTTTGTTACTCCTTTCTTTAGAACTTTTGGATGATTCTCCTTCTTCAGTACTTATGTATCCCAGTCCAAATGTGTCATTATTAGATCTAGGAAATTTCATCAACTGTTGAAAGTATTTGATAGCTTCATTTTGTTTATTGAATCTCTTAGCAAAATCCTTTTCCCTTTTAGGTCATTGATCAACTATTTATTCTATAGCTTTAGTGTAGCTATTTCAATTCCCTTGGCATTTAGTTCATGGTTGACATTCATCAGTTGACCCAAAGTTTCTAAGTGCAAGTTAGCAATCATAGTTACCTCTAGGGTATGTGCAGGATCATGGTGTGTCAAAAAGTGGTGATCTAAAAAATATGTAGCTCTAAAATGCCTCAAAGAATTTCAAAATCTATTTTGACATTTTTCCAACCCATCCTAATACCAAACCAAAATATTAATACCTTTATAATGCCTATTACTACTTTGGATATCAACCCAACATGATCAACTAAAAAAATGTCCTTAAAACATGTTTCTCTCCTATTCTTGTGTGTTTTGTTACTTCAAACATGTGTCTGATGACTTTCTTTTCACCTAAATTTGATGAAATGAAAAGGATTTCTTAATAATATTCTTATCTTTTCATAAATGTAATGTCTATCAAATTATGAGTTCATTAAGTAATTATTATTCATTTTCTAATGGAGATATGCACAAAGTGTTGATTAACACGCTGATTCAAAAACAAATATAACTTTCAAATGATATAACATTTTTGAGATAAAAAAGATGCATCACATTACATAACTCTTCTACTATAAGGAAAATAAAAGAAAAATTAATTTTTTTAAAGTTTTGAATTAGTTAAGGTGGTCAAACAAGGGAGTTCTTTTAGTTCTAAAAATACTATAGTGGAAAATTCATAATTAATTATTTATCTTAAATAAAAATAACCAAAAATATGTGTCACATCTAGGCATGTTTCTACTCCTTATATCTAAAATCTTATTAAAAAATATTATCATTTGATTTTGATTAAGGTGGTCAGACATACACCTACTTCTTATTTTTGTCCTAAAATTTTTATACTATTACATTAAAATTCAAAATTTTGTCTAATCAATTTTTTCTTTGTTCAAATAAGTTCTAGTAGTTTAGAAACAAAATTCAATTTCCTAGAGATTCTTTTCACATGAAATTTTTATTGAAATTTCATAACAAGTCTAAAATTGCACATTAAGTTTACATAACCCTAATTTTTTTTTTTCATTGCCACTTAAGGGCATAGTTTGGTTGCCCATGATCATGCACATACCCTCTAATGATTTATCTTCCAGTTTGTTGTCCAAAACTCTTTTTTCATATTCAATCATGGCATTGTCTTATATAGCTTTGTTTTTCTATTTGGTCACCTCACATAGTAATATAGCTTGTGATTCTTGTTCTAACTTAAGATTTTTTATTTCTTCAGCTTGATTTCTATTTATTTCCATTAAATATACAATTTCTACATCAAATTCAATGGATTTTTCATTTGAAAATATCTTAGTGCCTATCTCTTGGTATTGTGTGTCATTCTCCTCAATGGCAATTTCCTTCTTTCTTCTCAATGATTTCTTTAGATCTTCTCTTGCTTCATTCAACTGATGTAGAATGAGTTATATTTCAATTCCCTAATTTTGAATGATCTTTCCCAACTTGTAGACTTCCATTTCCAAGATCCTTCTTCAAAGCTACAAAGCTTCACTTTTGAAAAACTAGGCTCTAATACCAATTGTCAAAATTACAATTGGAAAGGTAAACTTCTAAGGGAGGGGGTGTGAATTAGTTCTTTAAAATTTGATCCATAAAATATTCACCACACATCCATTTCACATATTCAATACATAAACTGAAATACCATATAAAGCATATACATCTAAAACAAGTAAGCAAGTAAGCATTCACACATATGACACAAGATATGATTACCCAGAAACCCTCCAATGAGAAGGTAAAATTAGGGTGGGGATGAAACCCACAAATCTTCACTACTGTAGTAATAAAGTGTATCCAATGAAGGTTACAATTTTTTATTGTGAACCATGATCTACTCTATGAAAGGTCTACCCTATTAAAGGCTCACAAAGGCTATTACATCGTACCCTATTAAAGTATTTCAACACCTTGTTAGAAGTGTGCCTGATTAAAGGACTTCAACTCACAATTAAGTAAGAAACTTGTTAGAGGATTTCAATAAATTATGTTAGGACTACTCTATTAAGAGATTTAATCGATTCACCTATTAGAATGTCTCAACAATGATCCTATGATTAGCACTCTTATGCTTGATGACAGATCACATCAATCATGTTCTATACTCAATCCTTCTTGATCAAATGTCTCTTTTTTTTTCACTATTTCCTTACTTTGTTCTCCTTTAACTGATTTTGCAATACAATTTAGATCATAATGCCTTGACCATAATGAATGTCTTGGTTTGCACATACAAAAAGCTCCTTTATCATTCATTCATTCCCTTTCATGCTCTTAGATAGTTTGGGGTTCATCCTCCTTAAGAAAACCTACGTGACTTAGGGGGTAAGTGCACAAAGTTGTGGTGCCAAAAGGGGGATATAAGTGGACACCTTTTTCTTGAAATCTGCAAATTTTGAACTTCAACAAGAATTTGAAGATAGTTACACTCAAAATTTTCAGATATGACAAAAAAAAAAGTTGTAGTCCTTTGAATCTAGTTTCTAAACTACTAATTTTTTTTCAAAATGGTTTAGTTTTAGGTCCTCAAAAAAGGGGGCCACAAAAAGTGGTACTATTTATTACAAAAAAACATAGCACAGTACAAAGTGTGGCCCCCCTAAAATTTTAACTTTTTTTTTGAAATTTTTTAATCACTCTGGTCAAAAGTTACTTAACACTATGTAGTTTATCCCAGATTTTTTGAGTAATTTTATAATGTCTATTTATTTTTTAACGAATTTTTTAACTAGACACATCCCAAAAATGTGAAATATCTGTGTGCTCCCCCTAGAAATATTTGAAAACTAATCTAAAATCAAAACTTTTTTTTTCAAAGTGTGTAGAATGGAGTCTAGTTTCTAAAAAACTAATTTGTTACAAAATTCAATGAACGAGCTAAAATCTATAGCACAATTAGTACATGGTGGTTTTTGACAAAAATGAACATACATTTAAAATAAATTATAGATGAAAGGCTTGAAATAGTTCAAATTAAAAATAAATTATATGGTTAGATAGCTAACACAGAGACCTATAATGCTATGTAACCTGATCTTATCGATACTCAACCACGAGAAATCTTGAAGGGGAGCACAGAAGAAAAAATAAAAATTTTTTTTATGTTTGTTGGAAAACACGTCTCAGGCCTGTTCATCAAATCCAAACCTTTGGGTTGGATCTCCAAGGCAAAACCAAGCCTTAGGCTTGGGTTTGATTAAGGTTTAAATAGCACATACACCCTATAGCGCACATGCGCTATAGCATGCACGCGCTATTTAAACCTCAGCTCTAAATAGCGCATGTGTGCTATAGGGCACAAGCATTATAGTGCCCACGCACTATTAAGATGTAAGTTGCAAAAGATAACTAGGTGGGGATGGATAGGCGAATGGCTATGTGTGTGCATGAAAGAGATAGAGAGAAAGTAGGGGATAGGAGAGGGGAGAGAGTATAGGATGGGAGAGAAAGTGTGAAAGAGTAGGGGTGGAAAAGAGAGTATAGGATGAGAGAGAGAGAGTAGGGGTGGCAAAGAGAGGAAGTGTGAGAGAGAGTATGGGTGGAAAAGAGAGAGTTTGGGATGGGGGAAAGAGATTTAAAGTAGGGGATGGAAGAGAGAGGAAGTGTGAGAGAGAGTACAGGTTGGGAGAGAGAGATTAAGAGTAGGGGATGGAGGAGAGAGAGAGTAGGTGATGGGAGACAGAGTGGGAGAGGAAGAACTTGAGAGAGAGGAGGATGGGAGTGCATGTGTGTGAAAGAGAGAGAGTATGGAATGGGAGAGGGGGAAGAAAAAGTAGCTCAAGAGAGTGTAGGGGATGGAAGAGAGAGTAGGCAATGGGAGAGGGAGTGGGAGAGGGAGAGATAGGGGGAATAGAAATGTGTGTAAGAGAGAGAGAGAGAGAGAGAGAGAGAGAGAGAGAGAGGAAGGGATAGGAGAGAGTGTAAAAATTTAAGAGAGACTAGAGGGTACTAGAGAGAGAGAGAGAGAGAGAGAGAGTAAGAGTGAGAGTGAGAGAGAGAGTAGGCAGTGGGAGAGGCAGTGGGAGAGGGAGAGAAAGTGAGAGAAAAAGTAGGGGATGGAAGAGGAGAGAGGGGGGATAGGTGTGTGTGTGTCAAAGAGAGAGAGTCAAGAATGAGAGAGGGAAGAGAGAGATAGAGAGAGTAGGCAATGGTAGAGGGATGGAAGAGAGAGGGAGAGAGAGAGAGAGAGAGAGAGAGAGAGAGAGAGAGATAGTAGGTGGTGGGAGAGGGAGTGGGAGGAAGAGAGAGGTGGAATGGAAGCATTTAAGAGAGATAGAGTAGGAGATGGGAGAGAGTAGGCAGTGGGAGAAGGATTGCGAGAGAGAGAGAAAGGGGGGGAATGGGAATGTGTATTTATTTATAAGAGAGATAGAGTAAAGGATGGGAGAGAGTGTGAGAGTTTGAGAGAAAGTAGTAGGAGATGGGAGAGAGAGTGAGAGTAAGGGATGAGAGAGAGATAGAGAGAGAGAGAGAGAGAGTAGAGAGGAAGAAAGAGAACTTGAGAGAGATAGACAGTAGGTAGTAGGAGAGGGAGTGGGAGAGGGAGAGGGAGAGGGAGAGAAATAGGGGGGATGGGAGTGTGTGTGATAGATGTAGAGAGTAGTGGATGGGAGAGAAGAAGAAGAGTGGGGGGATAAGAGTGTGTGTATCTATGAACGTGAGAGAGTAGGGGATGGGAGAGAGTGTGAAAGTGTGAAAGTAGGGGGTGGCAGAGAGAGAGAGTATGATGATGGGGGAGAGAAAGTAGGCAATGGGAGAGGAAAAGAGAGAGGGGGCATGGGAGTGTGTGTGTGTAAGAGAGATAGAGCAGGGGATGGGAGAGAGTGTGAGAGTGTGAGAGTAGGGATGGATGAGAGAGAGTACGATGATGGGGGAGAGAAATTAGTCAGTGGGAGAGGGAAAGAGAGGGGGGGATGGGGGTGTATGTGTAAGAGAGATAGAGTAGGGGATGGGAGAGAGTGAGAGTGTGAGAGAGTAGGGGATGGGAGAGGAGAGAGAGTAGGGGATGGGGGAGAGTGTGAGAGAGTAGGAGAGGGGAGACGAGAGAGAGAGCAAGGGATGGGGGAGAGAAAGTAGGCAGTGGGAGAGAGAGTGGGAGAGGCAGAAAGAGCTTGTACAAGATGGGAGAGAGAGAGAGAGATAGTAGGTAGTAGTAGTGTGAGTGTGAGAGAGAGTAGGGGGTGGTAGAGAGAGTACGATGATGGGGGAGAGAAAGTAGGCAATGGGAGAGGGAGAGAGAGGGGGAATGGGAATGTGTGTAAGAGTGACAAATTAGGGGATGGAAGAGAAGAGAGAGAGTAGGGGATGGGGGAGAGAAATTAGGTGGTAGGATAGGGAGAGAGATAGGGGGAATAAGAGTGTGTGTGAGAGATCTAAAGAGCCGGGGATGGGAGAGGAGAGGGGGTGAGAGAGGTAGAGAGAGTAGGTGGTGGGAGAGGGAGAGTGAGAGAGAGTAAAGGATGGGAGAGAGTAGGAAGAGAGAGGGAGGGAATGGGAGAGAGAGTAGGGAAGATAGAGAGTAGGGAGGATGGGGAGTGATGTGTTTTGAGAAAGTATGGGGTGGCAAAGAGAGAGTACGACGACGGGGGAGAGAAAGTAGGCGGTGGGAGAGGAAAAGAGGGGGGGGATGGGAGTGTGTGTGTAAGAGAGACAGAGCAGGGGATGGGATAGAGTGTGAGAGTGTGAGAGTAGGGGGTGGTAGAGAGAGAGAGTACGATGATGGGGGAGAGAAAGTAGGTGATGGGAGAGGGCAAGAGAGAGGGGTGGATGGGGGTGTATGTGTAAGAGAGATAGAGTAGGGGATGGGAGAGTTTGAGAGTGTGAGAGAACAGGGGATGGGAGAGAAGAGAGAGAGTAGGGGATGGGGGAGAGTGTGAGAGTGTGAGAGAGTAGGGGATGGGAGACGAGAGAGAGAGAGAGAGAGAAGGGGTTGGGGGAGAGAAAGTAGGCGATGGGAGAGAGAGTGGAAGAGGTAGAGAGAGTAGTGGGTGGTAGAGAGAGTATGACGATGGGGGAGAGAAAGTAGGCAGCGGGAGAGGGAGAGAGAGGGGGAATGGGAATGTGTGTAAGAGAGACAAAGTAGGGGATGGGAGAGAAGAGAGAGAATAGGGGATGGGGGAGAGAAATTATTTGGTAGGAGAGGGAGAGGGAGAGAGATAGGGGGGATAAGAGTGTGTGTGAGAGATCTAAAGAGTCGGGGATAGGAGAGGAGAGGGGGTGAGAGAGGTAGAGAGAGTAGGTGGTGGGAGAGGGAGGGTGAGAGAGAGTAAAGGATGGTAGAGAGTAGAAAGAGAGAGAGGGAGAGGATGGGAGAGAGAGTAGGGAGGATGGGGAGTGATGTGTTTTGAGATAGTGCGTACGCGCTATAGTGCATATGCACTATCTCAAATCACCAAAAAATGGTCAAAAACCGACCTTGGGGCCCATTTCATCCATTTTTAACTTTTGGTCTGTTATGCTCTCTGTTATTTCGACATAAAACACGGGTTTCAACACCTAGCAAACACTATTTCAACACTTTTGGAAGCTAGCAAACACCAAATTCAATCATTGGATACGTGATTTGAAGAATCTTTAAATATTCTTTTAATAGAAAAGGTTAGTGCAATCCATTTTAAATATTGTTTGTCGATATATAGATACAAATTTGATTATAATTTGATATGTTATGTAATATATAGTGAATTCATTAAAAATTGTATGTTTGAATGAAATGTTATTTCGAAATGGTTAGAAATTTAACAAGTTGTTTGATATATATTGTGTATTCATTCAAATAATTATAATTTTTAAATGTAATTGAATAATTTGTAATTTACACATTTTATGTAATTCGGATGTTTGAATAATTTGACATGTAGAAATCATCATCATGCCAAGGAAGAAACCAAAGATTCAAAAAAATGCAAATAGGGAGAGAGATTTGACAATTAAAAGAGATAAAATGAAATTACTACGTGAACAAAAGAAATTGCAAAGCAATGATGAAGAATTAACTTTTGAAGAGGATCAAGAACCACCAATACAAAGAAACAAGGAAGAAGAATTAGAAAGACAAAGAGAATGAATGAGATTGTTACGCTCAAGAAGACAATTGAATTGTGAAGCTACACCATCCTCCAATGTTGGAGTCATATCATCTGCTACACCATCTTCGAATGTTGGAGTCATATCATCCACTACACCATCTTCCAATGTTGAAGTCATATCATCCTCTCATGTTGAAGAGACACTAATTTATAGATCCGATGATATACACACTCCATCATGTCATGTTGAAAGCAAAAAATCAACACATCAAGTAGGTGATATTCCATCTTTTACATCTTATTGCCAGGGCATATCATCTTCAGTTCAAGGTACACAACCTTATATTGATGTTCAAAATGTTGAGAGAATTGAAGAGATTAGAACACCTTCTAGAATTCGTTTTAGAAAACCAAAATATTTGATTGATATTGATACTAACATTTTGAAATCAATGCCTGACAAGATTAGCAAGCGTACTTGTCAAAGAAAATTTAATCATATGTGGAGATTATTTTTTGAAGAATTAAATATTATAGGTCAATGCCAATTATTTGTTGAAATGATGAGGAATTTTAAATTTATGCCTATCATGAAGATTCTTGGGCTAAGAACGATGGATGATTCAAATGAAAGAAATATTGTAAAGAATCTAATGAGAGCTTATGACAAAGTGGGTTCTAAATCATGCACAAAAGATAGTAAAATCACAAGACAAGTACTCACATCGACAATAGTAAGTAGCCAAATGAAGAAAGCTTGACTCATGAGAAATACAAGCAAAATATTAAAAATTGGTAGAGGTACCTTAAGGACAGCCATGCTAAGGCGTGAGAGATTAGAAGATCCAACAAAAAATGAGTTATGGACATTTAGTGGTAGACTACCACAAAAGGATAAAGAAATTAGTGAAGCCTTGAAATCATTGATCCAAGATTTTTGGAAAAATAACACACGTGTTTCTCCTAATCAAAGAGATGTTTTAAGAAGGAGGATTGGTAGCCGAAATCGCGAGCCACATGCGAAACATTTTTTGGACTCAACTCAGACACAATTTTTTGCAAAATTTATTGGTATGTATCCTCAAATTCAAATAAGTCAGATTTTTTGAGATGGTTAAACCTTTTTATGTGAAAATAAATCACACACACACAACTTTTTGTTGTAGGATACATATTGAATTTTCTAACCATTTTGATGTTTTTAGGCACATATGCGTAGTTTTGCTTTCTCAGTTTGTTTTGCAGGATTGTGACATAAAAGAGCCACCAAGATCTTCAAAGGAATTCATATCCAACATTTTATGTGAAATAGGGGACGGCCAACAATTTTACAAGACATCATGCTTGGATGGTACATGCTTATTTTGTGGTTCTTTGCAACTTTTATCAACTTGTCAACATATGGATAGTACACATGCAATTGGAAATAAAATAGTAGATTACAAAAAAATCAAGACAGTGACATATGCTCTAAAAGATGGGAAACATGGTAAGAGATGTGATCTAGTTATTGAAAAGATTCCAGTGTATGAGTTCATGAAGATTTTTCATGAAAAGATTATGTACGAGTATGCAAGGCATACCCATAGAGCTTGATGGTTGGATTTGCAATTCAAGTTGTGCAAGGATACATTTCCATTGGATACCATTTTTTCGGTTGTAAATTTTGTAGAGAACTACACACTACAACCACAAAATGAGGTGCAAGCAAAGTATTATACATCTCAATAGGTTTCTATATTTGTTCACATAACATTCATGCATTCACCTACAAGTATAGAGGATGGCAAGAAGATTTTGAGGGAGTATCATTTTTACATCAGCGATGATCGATCATATTCTATGAAGTTTGTACATGGTTGTTTTCAACTATTTTATGGAGATTTGGCTAACAGGGGCATATCATATCGTCAACACATTATTTGGTCAGACAATTGTGCATCTCAATTCAAGAATGCACGAATGTTCTATTGGTTGAGCAAGATGCACAGGTTGTGTAGAATTCAATATATGTGGAATTTCATAGAGGTTGGTCATGGTAAGGGAGAGCACGATGGTGCAGGCGCATGCATTAAAAGAGCCTTGGCTCATGAAGAACTAAAGTACAAAGATGAAGCAATATTGATAGATAAAAAATCCATCGTCCAATGGTGTAACGCTACAATGGGTCCAGGTAAGGAAGGTGAGTCTATAGTTCATAGATTTTTTTGGTTGATAGATAATACTAACATTGCACCATATCAATATTGTTGCACACTAACAGGATCTAGTGAGTTACACTCTTTTAGAAGCTCTGATGCAGGTTCATGGAGTATCCACACACGAAAAATGGCATGCTATTGTCCATAATGTGCAGAGGAAAATTGGGATGACTGTGAGTCAACTGAATGGGTGGAAAAATGGGATATACGAGTTTTGGATCCAATTGACACCTATCATCCCCCACAAGCACTGGAAATGGTAGAGATGGATTCATTTATTGACTTTGACCGCTTGTCAGATTTAGTGCAACCTGGTAATATATATATATATATATATATATATATATATATATTTGTAATTTCAATATATAACTTTATAACTTTTACCCAAGTATTTTCTGAATTAATTACCGCATTTTGTACATTTGTCACTGCAGGCCATGTTTTTGTTGTTATTGCACCTAAAGACAATGAAGAAGGGATAGATTATTATTTGTGTTGTTGTGTTGAAGCCAAACAAAAATTGGATCACTCGGTTATAGATGGTGAAGGTTTAGAGTACCATGTCAGTGTGGTGGTTGTAACCTTGTTTTCGCATCAAATGTCCACTTGATAAAATATGGTGGAAAACCACATAATAAGATTCTTTGGAAAGTTTGTGAGTCAGACCATGAGGCAATACTTGAGACATTAAAATGTCGAGCAGATCTAGTTGGCTCATTAGATTGAATTGGGAGAGAGAGAAAAAGTGATCAATTGGATCCAAAAACAATGTTACAACCTCTTCCCCAAGACTATCACATGACTAAGGTGGACCGTATTGTTATGATGTGTAAGTGATGAGATTTAGTTTTGATTTGTTTAGAATATAGATACATTATTTGAATTTATATTAGATTCTTTAATAAGACCCATTTTTTTAATCTTATCTTAGATTTGTTATTGTGCTAATTCTTCATTTATAGGTCACCAAAGAAGAGGGCTAATAAATTTGACACACAAGTGATAAAGGGTGAGATGCCAAAATCATCTGCAAAATGGTATTATCAATTCACATCCTCAATATTTATTAGTGTTCTTTGTTCAAGTACCATTATATGTTACTCATCTTATGCCTGGAATTGCAGAGGTTAAATTATGTCAATAATAAGGTTTGTAGCATCAATACTAAGGTTTTTAGCATCAATTGGTCATGCTAAGTATAGTAGTTGTATCATGAATCCTTCTGAACCAATATGACTAAGCCATATCATCTATCTACTCCCTCTTTTTATAAGATTTTGTCAAACAATGAGAATGAAACATTGATTATTACTCCCCCCTCAATGTAAAATTCTCATTGATTGCATTTTGTAAAGCTTTAAGTCACTATCAACCTCTATATCATTGTACTCTTCTTATCATCAAATTACACAACAATGAGAATATGAACGATGACTTCTTCACATGAACCTGACAATTATAAATGCTACACCTTAATAAATGTTTGGGCTTGGTCTTTACCATTCGAGCTTATAATACAATACATTGGCTTCATTTTTATTTTGAAGTATTTATTATGTTTGTTCCAAAAGTCATTCTTCATTTGCCAATATGAAAATGCGACTATCATGAAAGGCATAGTCTTATAATTTGTAATTTGTATAATGGTATAAAAGCTTGGTTTTGGGTTTGAATCCATTTCCCCCATGACCCTCCTTCTCATGCATTTATTCTTCTAGCTCCTCCTCCACTTAGCCATTTTGCAACACCATCTGGATGGAACTCTAGCCTTCCTCAAAACCATTATACATGACCTCTCCTTCTTCAAGATATTCTATAAAAAGTTCCTCAACCCTTGAACCTTTCAAAACCCCAATCTCAATGGAAGGCTTCTAGACCAAAGGAACTAGTAGACCCGGTAATTTAAGAGAAAGAGACAACAAATCCAATTTTCTAGTGACTAGATGGAAAATTGGGGAAATCATTTCAATTAGTTGTAAATCGAAAGGAATTATAAGTAAACTATATCAATATAATAAGTAACTTAGTAATTATATCAATATAATTTAATTACTAAGGAAATGAATTTATTACTCTAACATATAGTACATTATTTTGCAGACAAAGGTGTTGAATTTGATGCTTAATAGATTTACATAAATGTGTAATAAATAATAAGTGTTGTAGCTTTGGGATCAACACTATAAAATGAAGGATGTCATACTACGTTCATAGAAGTACCAAAATATTTTATTTGATATGGAGACAAAAGAAAATGTGTATTCTTCATAACTGCATTTGAGTCTCATGTATTATCATTTTCAGTTATTGACATCAGAGATACCTTTACATCTTCATCATTGTATTGATCAACGAGTCCTTATTGCACTCACTAGTTCTAAGCTAATGACTAAGGTATCAAAGAGTTTACATTAAAATTTCATTAGTACTAAAATTCAAAATAAAATTCATAGGCACAATCGAGTGGTAACTTTGATAGTTTTTGTAGGGTCTTATTATTCCTAACCATCAGTGTATCCCTGAGGTGTATATACAGAGGAATTATCAGCTAGCTATAAGAAAATATTATGTTTTATGTGTAAATATATTTTTTTTTTTAATACAAAATAGTTATTTATTCATATATAATTTTGATTGTAACATGTCGAGTTACAGAAGATTCTAGACTAATGGACTAGTGAGCATGTTAGGAAGACCTCGTTATATACACTGGTCATCTCCCACTTGTTGGCAATTAAAGACAATTAGGGATTTATTTTGTTCCCCTAGTTGGAAAGAGTATATATATAATGATGTACATTTTACACCTATATGGCATTATTGGGCATATGTTTTGTATAATTTTTTCTATGTATGTCATTTTTTACATATATTTCATGTATGACATTATTAGACATATGCTTATGATGTTTCAAATTATTGATAAATGAATTATATGATATTGTTAGACCTTATGGAATCAACTTTGATTTTTTGTTATCACATTGGTTTGATGCTTGTATTCAATCAATCAACATATTTTCCTTTTAATTCTTCCACATTTGGCATATCCATCTAACAATGAACTTATGATACTCCCATCAAGAAGTGCATGATTGCATGGTTTTATGGTGGATGTCCCTCTCTTTTTTAAATTCCAATTTTATTCATCTACATGAATAAGGGAGATCAATTCCATTTCTTTCAATTGTATTTAAAGGTAATTAAAGTTTTTTCAAACAATGTGATTAAATAAATATTATTCCGCATTTACCTCTATCATCAAGGTTGATTCATTCCTCCTCTTATTTTACCAAATAATTTGGATGAATCACCCATGGCTCCTTACATTTCTTGAAGAAAATTTTCAAAGACTTTGCAACATGTCTTCTCTTCTTCCATATAGTTCATGTTCATTGAAGACATTTGGTCAAACAATATATATGCTTTGTATATTCTCACAACACCAATAGTCATGGTACAATGCTTACAAGATCCATAGTTGAAGAGAAGCTATGTGAAGCTTCTAGAACCACGGACCTATACTTAATTTAGTATTATTGCATCCATGTTACTTATGAAAGTGGAACTTTCACATAGATAAGTAGGGAAACCAAAATTGAAAGCCAAAGTTAACATAGAAAAGTAAAGCAAGCCTCAACTATATTCTCATTAAACATTGTGAATTCAAATATCTTTGGTGGAACATATCTCAAAGCTCATGCAAGATATGGATGAGGTTCTAGTTCCTATAGGACCATGTTGTAGAGACCTACAATAACCTCTCTCATTTTTTGGAGATCGCATTCCGTTTTCATTCTACAATGCCATCTCAGGTGATGTTGAAACTTGCAGTGTTGGCCAGTACAAAGTTGCCAACTGCCAAATCTCTCTCATCTTTCATCGTGGGATCAAACTGTCTAATCCATTAGCTTTGAGTGGTTGGGTAAACCCTATTCCCAACCTCATCTTGTCCCCTTCAGTGCTCGAGAGTTCTCAGGCATGCTGAACCGAAATGTCCCTAAGGGTCACTAAATCCCACAGGGCTACAATCTTTGATGGGGTATATCTCGAAGCTCGCACGAGATATGGATGAGATTCTAGTTCCTACAGGACCATGTTGCAGAGACCTACAATAAACTCTCTCGCTTTTTGGAAATCGCATTCCATTTTCATTCTACAATGCCATCTCGGGTGATACTGAAACTTGCAGTGTTGGCCAGTACAAAGTTGCCAACTGCCAAATCTCTCTCATCTTTCATCGTGGGATCAAACTGTCTACTCCATTAGCTCTGGGTGGTCAAGTAAACCCTATCCCCAACCTCATCTTGTCCCCTTCAGTGCTCAAAAATTCTCAGGCACACTAAACCGAAATGTCCCTAAGGGTCACTAAATCCCACAGGGTTGCAATCTTTGACAGGGCATATCTCAGAGCTCACGTGAGATATGGATGAGATTCTAGTTCCTACAGGACCGTGTTGCAGAGACCTACAATAACCTCTCTCACTTTTTGGAGATCGCATTCCATTTTCATTCTACAACGCCATCTCAAGTGATGTTGAAACTTGCAGTGTTGGCCAGTACAAAGTTGCCAACTGCCAAATCTCTCTCATCTTTCGCCGTGGGATCAAATTTTCTGCTCCATTAGCTCTAGGTGGCTAGGTAAACCCTATCCCCAACCTCTTCTTGTCCCCTTCAGTGCTCAAACATTCTTAGGCACGTTGAACCAGAATGTCCCTAAGGGTCACTAAATCCCACAAGGCTACAATCTTTAATGGGGCATATCTCAAAGCTCGTGTGAGATATGGATGAGATTCTAGTTCCTACAAGACTGTGTTGTAGAGACCTACAATAACCTCTCTCACTTTTTGGAGATCGCATTTTTTTTTCATTCTACAACACCATCTCGAGTGATGTTGAAACTTGCAGTGCTGGCCAATACAAAGTTGCAAACTGCCAAATCTCTCTCATCTTTCGTCGTGGGATCAAACTGCCTACTCCATTAGCTCCGAGTGGTCAGGTAAACCCTATCCCCAACCTTGTCTTCTCCCCTTCAGTGCTCAAACATTCTCAGGCATGCTGAACTGGAATGTCCCTAAGGTTCACTAAATCCCACAGGGCTGCAATCTTTGACGGGGCATATCTCAGAGCTCGTACAAGATATGGATGAGATTCCAATTCCTACAAGACCATGTTACAGAGACCTACAATAACCTCTCTCACTTTTTGGAGATTGCATTCCATTTTCATTCTACAATGCCATCTCGGGTGATGTTGAAACTTGCAGTGTTGGCCAATACAAAGTTGCCAACTGCCAAATCTCTCTCATCTTTTGTCATGGGATCAAACTGTCTGCTCCATTAGCTTCAAGTGGCCAGGTTAACCCTATCCCCAACCTCATCTTATCCCCTTCAGTGCTCAAACATTCTCAGGCACGTTGAATCGGAATGTCCCTAAGGGTCACTAAATCTCACAGGGCTGCAATCTTTGATGAGACATATCTCAAAGCTCGTGTGAGATATGGATGAGATTCTAGTTCCTACATGACCATGTTGCAGAGACCTACAATAAACTCTCTTTATTTTTGGAGATCGCATTCCATTTTCATTCTACAACACCATCTCGGGTGATGTTGAAACTTGCAATGTTGGCCAGTACAAAGTTGCCAACTGCCAAAACTCTCTCATCTTTCATCATGGGATCAAACTGTCTACTCCATTAGCTCTAGGTGGTTGGGTAAACCCTATCCCCAACCTCATCTTGTCCCCTTTAGTGCTTGAACATTCTTAGGCACACTCAATCAAAATTTCCCTAAGGGTCACTAAATGCCACAAGGCTGCAATCTTTGACGGGGCATATCTCAGAGCTCATGCGAGATATGGATGAGATTCTAGTTCCTACTGGACCATGTTGCAAAGACTAGAGATCAACCAAGGATAAGGATAACATAGTAAGAAAATGATTATTTATCTGGTGGCTATAAGTCTTTTATATAAAAAACCATTTATATGCATAGTAAAAGAATTGAATATAGATTTGAGACATATTGATCACCTGTAGTCTGATCATCTTCACAAGTATGCAACTTTTGTTTCACTATTTCATGCGGGTTTATTGAACTTTCTTTGTGAGGTCATTTATAGATGGGATGTTCAAAGGTTGAGTTCTTATGGGTTGTCAATAGTTTGACTATACTTTAAGTCAACAATTATCAATATGGGAAAAAATGGAACTCGTTGTATTTTGAAGTACTGAGAAGATGGCCTTGCCCTTCCCCACGAGTTTTAGAAATGGGAGACATTAGGTAAGAGAGTGAAAATGTTACTATCGCTTCAACGCACATGACACAATTGGAAATACAAATTTTGATGGTAATCATTTTGTGATAAGGGAGAGACTAGGGATGATCGTTGTTACTATCTCTTTAGTAGTGGATTTTTGTTTTCTCTTGAATTTGGTGGTGGGGGATCAGTGGTAATTCTCCTTGGATATTCCTTCTTATGATGTTAGTGACAAGTGTTGCTCTTTGAAAACACTTGTACAATCTTTTTAAAATTATTAGATAAAAAAAAAGAATTGTAAGTATTAAACATGATTAGCCTTTAGCCTTTAGTATTAACAAACAATCTTTTTTAAACCAGAAACAACTTCTTTGCAGTTTTTGAGAAATACTAATAAAGCAAAAAATAACATCTACTAGTTCGTAGACATAATGGCAACTCTCTAGCAATTGAATTTAATTTCATACATGCACATATCTAATTTAATGTCATACACGAACATATCTAATTTAACATCATACATGAACAAACATATAATATAAAATCATAACCAATAATGTATTATACATTAAAAAACACATAATATATTATGATAACCAATAATGTCGTATATGAACAAACATATCATATATTAACCAATAATGTCATACATCAAATAAATGTCATACATCAAATATAGAATGTCATATGTACATCAAATGTATATCAAATATGTCTCTCTAATGCCTATATATGTACATGGGGAAGGAAACAAGTCTATATATATATATATATATATATATATATATATATGTATGTATGTATGTATGTATGTATGTATGTATGTATGTATGTATGTATGTATGTATGTATGTATGTATCGAATATCTCAACTACATCTTTTCCTTCCCACGAGGGGAAGGAAACAAGTCTCTCGACATCCTCTGTCATTGTGTGGAGGGAGACAGTGGAGATGACGGGGCCCTCCTGACATGCTCACTTGACCTCTTGTTGAGGCTCTTCTCTAGGTCCACCTGATAAAAATAAAGTAGATATGAATCAATATTTATTATACATTGGAATCAAATATATGTACACACAAAATCAATTATTTTCTTACCGCCAACAAATAGTCACTCTGTAAGTCCACCTCAAATGCTCGTGGACGATCAGGCGTGACAAGACCCTACAAAAATTCAATAAATATAATCACTTATAAATAACATTAGAAATTTTGAGATTAACTATTATAAACAACAACTAAAATGAAGAAAATTCTTTCATACCTTCGTCAATGGTTGTGAGCTAGCCACAGCTGCGGCCACTCTACTATCAACAGACTGTCGAAGATGAGGAGGTGTGTCTGACATCATGAGTTGCATGTCATACAATACACATTATATCTAACATGAAACATGGAATAACTATAATCAAATAAATTAAATTAACATGAAACAACTGTACCTGTGTGAAGCTCGTATGATGTCTCTATTCTGTGTCTGTTGTAAAGGTTAAGGGTCCTGTGGAGAACTGATGCACATGCATAATTTTTTTTGTCAATCCTTAATATGATTACGTAATAAATATATGTATTAATTAAAATGATTAAATGGATACATACCTCAGGACTCATCGAAGGGACAAAAAATGGGCCTGAAGGATTGCTGCTAGGCCCAGCAACACTTTGACCCTAAATTTTGAACAAGGTTAATAAATGCTAATTAATTAATCATTCACTATACATATGAAATATGATCAAATTAGTAATTTACCTATGTTTCAATGCCAAATGTCTCATTCAGGAACTCATCGGTGACAAGCCCATCATCTGCAGCATCTCCGACATGAGTGCCAAATGTGAATAGGGATCTGCATGAAGTACACATGTGACCATGATGCATAGAAGGCTCCCCCTCAACTAATGGGCTTGTGGAATGGATGAGGGTCTATGTCAAAGCATTAATGGTCCCTAGAGTTCTGGCCTCTACATGTTCCTTCACAACTGAAGGAATAATCACATGCTTATGTTGTGGATGGACCACAGGTGCCCTAACTACATTAGGGTCACGACGTGCTCCTGGCCTCTCAAATGATGACCCCCCACCTCTACCCTGGGATTCTAACATATCAAAATAATTGGGGATCTCCCCAAGGACAAACTCACAATATAATTTCTTCAAAAAATACATGGGGACCTTGTGATTGTTGCAAGGAAGGGCATCAAAAACCATCCACCATCTATCCCAAAAATTATTTCTAACAGCATCGTGTATACACCAATGGATGGGGAACCATTTAGTACCCTCTCTAATACTATTTGGCTCACTGGGTTTTCTAAATAATGCACATATACTACCTTTTGATATTTCTTTTTTTTTAACATCTTCATATGACAATTTATTTGCATAAAATCTTTTTTTTTCATCCCTCTTAGCTCGCCAAATATCTAACTAACCACTAATTGAGGCTATCTGAGTGTTAATGAATTCAAGGGATGATGCCAATTGAGCCCTCATTGGATTGGTTTGTCCAGATTCTTTCAACCTAGCAATGAGTCTTTCTAATTCAGTTTTGCCTCTTTATATTTCATTTCTTATATTTTCTTGTGTCCCTAGCGGAGGTCTTGCAATTGGTTTGGGTTGTGGAATTTGTTGTTCTTCTTGAGGAGGGTTTTGATTTTGAGGTTCTTGAGGGTTTTGTGGATTTTCCTGTTGATTATGGACATTTCCTGATAAAAAATCAATTGAAATCCAACTAAATAAACAAATCTAAATGAAATTTGTAAAAACCCTACAAAACAATATCAAAAACCAATAAAACAATATGGAAAACATATTAAACAATGCAAAGTTAAGTTTATATCACTTACCTCATCGTCCTCGGTGTGCTCGTTGTCTTGGATTTCGTCGGTGAGGAGGCATTTTGGCAAATGGTGGTGAATTTTTGCTATCAAACCCATGTATGCACTATTGGAGAGCCAAAAAGAAAAATGAAAATGATGGGCTGCGGGTCTGCAACCCATCATATAAATTTTTTGATATCAGAATAGTGCGTACGCGCTATTGAAAATTAGAAAAAAAAAAAAAAAAAGACCTTGTCATCTTTTTGGCACCACAACTCGGTGCATATGCCCTAGGGTTAAGTATGAATCTACGGATGTGATTCATCCATATTGCCACTTAAACCTTCCCTTTACCTAATTGGGTGCATGTAATGCATAGGGATTCCAACTTAATATTTTTCCTTATCACCAAAATATCACAATTCAATCTTTAAGTCAGCTCAAAAAAGGTTTACATAGTAGTTAGTGCCAATACAAACAACTATGACAAAAATGTGTTACTTAACAACTGACATCCCTAGCACTCAGCACATACTAACTTTAATACTACCACTTGGCATCTGAATGACTCTCCAAGCACTACTTGGTCAGCTCCTAAATCACTTGACATATACTATTTTCTTGGTACTTGAGTGACTTACCATATGAGTAACCTCGGAACTCACTATTTACATGGCATGCTCTAACTTATATGTTGTGCTTGGCATATGTTACTTATTTGGAATGAACTAAGTTAATGACTTAAGTGTATAGACACTCACTTGTCAAAACCAATTTGATATTAACATTCACCTCAAGAAGTTCTATGCTAAAGCTCCTCAATGTGTCTTGCTAGTCCTGTTAAAAAACCAAAAAAATCAAAATATCCAAAAAATTGAAAGAAAATAATCAAAAGAAATAAGCATCTAATTATGAAAATTTTTACCTTGGATAGGTACCTTGGTGAGAATCTAGAAAATAGGCATGATGCATACTCAACCTTCCCATTATCTATCAGTGATCTACATCTATTTACTATCTCCCCCATTTGTCATCACCCATCTTCCCATTTTTCCAAGGTGTTCCACAGATCCTTTTTCACCCTACCACTATCATATCCTCATCCCTAAACTTGGAAATCAAATCAGAGTAGTGTATTATGCCACGAGAAATTCCCATATGTATCATACCCATGTATCTTATCAATTATATCCTAACTCTTATATCATATCTCTAGTATTATATATATGTCATTTCCATGTATCATATCTAATTTATCTCACCACCTATAACATATCCATATAATCCAACCCCTCTTGTAAATCATTATATCATACCTTGTTTCATGCTATCTCTTCTTCCTAAGCTTTTTCCCATTAGACTCTATCATATATGTTGTGTTATCCTATCATACTGAGGTTTTGTATAGTGCTCCTTATAAATACCATGGTAAATTAGTTGTAGATCCCCCAAATTCATTCCTTAGCTTCATACCATTATTTATCTCTCACTTCATCATATCAGTTAGTGTCCGATCAAAACCTATAGCTCACTTAGCCATGCATTTCAAAACATCCTCCACTGAGATTCCTTTTCACCAAAGCATTATCCTAAGAAATTTTTTAGTTATAAAAGTCATCATAGTTATAAATACTACCAAAAGGTCCTTGTAGGATGCATCTTTCCTCATGTCTAATCTTGGCCTGTCATTATCCAGTCCTATAAATCACTTTGGCAAAATGTTTCTTTTTAATGGATTCCTTCTTTCTTTCGATATTTGATTTTACTTTTTGGTTCTTGAAGTATCTTTTCCAAGAAATTTAATTTTTCCCTCCTTAAGGTTGCCACATCTTTAATATTATGGTGTGCTTCAAATGAGGCAATTAAAGTGCAAGGTTTTGATTTGGTCTTTTTCTGCTTGTGAGTTAGTCGGATGTGACCCTTGCATGTTCAAAAAATATGATCATTATAGATCACATGGTACAATTTGGAAGTATCATTTTCTTTTGGATCACCTAGTATCATTTATACTCTGATTCACGTGGGTTTCATGCATGATACTAGGGCAATCATATGTAAAATTGGAGAACATGCCTTGATATTCTTGGTAACCTTGGCATATCCCAAATATTTCTATATCAAACTAAGTTCTCAAACTATATGGTGGTAATTCTTTATGAAGTACCCCACCTTCAAACTTCAAGCATCAAAATCCTCAGCTTACTTTACCAAACCAAGCTACCAACACCTACATAATCTTATCTTACCATACCCACCTTTCCTACCTATGTACTATTTTATCTTTTTCCAAAAGCATCCCTAGTCACTCTCTTTTCCTATGGGTCCAAAAGTCATATCCAACATCTCTCCCCAATACCTCTCTCTCCCACCCCCTCACCTATCAACTCTCCCTTAGATCTCCTACAAACACCTACATTCAAAGTTGTGCACATTCATCCCCACCCCAACTGAAGCTACAATTGATCAGTGATATGATACACATGCATCCTACCTATCCTCTTACACCCACATGCATTTCCCTATCATCCTAATTGCATTTCATATCATGTCCACTCATTCTCTCAACTCATTATCATGATCTTTTTCATTTTTAGTTACCTTTTTCATCATCATAGTTTTAGGTTCATTTTTTATCCTTTTTCATTATCATAGTTTTAGGTTCATTCTTGTCCTTTCCCATTATCATAATTTTAGGTTCATTTTTATCATTTTTCATAATCCTAGTTTCTAAGTTCATTTTTATCCTTTTCCATTATCAGAGTTTTTAGGTTCATTTTTATCCTTTTCCATTATCATAGTTTTGGGTTCTTTTTTATCCTTTTCAATTATCATATATTTAGGTTCATTTTTATCCTTTTCCATTATCATAATTTTGCGTTCATTCTTATCCTTTTCCATTATCATAATTTTAGGTTCATTTTTATTATCATAGTTTTAGGTTCATTTTTATCCTTTTTCATCATCATATTTTTTAGGTTCATTTTTATTCTTTTCCATTTTCATAGTTTTAGGATCATTTTTATCCTTTCCCATCATCATAGTTTTTAGGTCTATTTTTATCATTTCCATTGTCATAGTTTGTGCATTGATTTTAGTTATCATTTGCATCATCATAATTTTTAGGTTTATTTTACTAATCATTTTTCATCATCATATATTTTTAGGTGCATTTTATGTTATCCATTTTACATCATCATAATCTTTTCATCATTTAGATTTATTTTTATCATACATATCATCTAAAGCATCACATCTTGTATCAAAAAGAGTTAGTAACATCATGCATATCATACATCTCATATATCAACATCACATCCTCCATCACAAAGTGTCAAAAACATAATGCATAGCATACTTCTCATCTACAACATCACATCCTACATCACAAAAATGTCAGTATAATCATGCATATCATATATCCCATAATCAAACATCATATAAAGCATAACACATGTCAATCCATCTCATACATCTATTCACATGAATCTCATTAAACCATATAATACAAAAAAAATACTCATTACATATATCCCACCCCAAAGAATGGTCATCATATATATAACATATCCTTCAAAAATAAAGAATACACCACCCATCCATGAAAGAATACAAGAAATGTCCATCATAGTCTAATCCAATATCCATATAGTAAAAATGTCCATAAAAATACATTTGGGTATTTTCCTACAAAAATACATCAAAAATAATGTACATGATCAAAATAGTGGCATATCATTGCTCATCTCTATCCTTATCACTCATCTCCTCACCATGAGACTCATATCGATCTCTCTCTTCACTTGATGCTAGTGGTGGTGGCCTCATCCTCACTTATCCCATCCCTAAACTCTCCTCCCACCTATCTCCCTCTCCCATCTCTTACATTTCCCTAACCTATGGTTCTTCTCTGTTTCTTAAGACCCACTAGTTCTCTATGAGCCCCTAGTGCTCCATCCACTCTCCCCACCTCCCTGCATACCTATGTGTGTACCATTTATGCTAGACTATCTCAATAATCTATAATTCTTAATCTAATCCACTAGCACCACTACATGGTATTTACCCTATACAAAATTTCTCTCTCCTATGGATCCTCCACCTCCCCCCTTATCCGCCTCAGCTCCTCCAACTTGCCCACTAGTACCATCTATGATCTTAGCATTGCCACCTCATCCACCATCCTAAATCTCTCCTCCTAGATTGTGTGCATCTTCCCCTACAATGTCCCCCTCTCCAAAGCCACCACCTCTAGTCTCCCCTCTAACTACCCTACCTCTAGCCATAATCCCCCCAACTCAATCTCATCTCGATCTAGTTATTCCTACGTAGCATCAAGCTCTTGTCCAAACTAACCTGACTCTATCTTGAGTTGGTCCCTCTCCAATTGCACATCTCACAACATCTAGCTCATAGTAGCATGTTCCTTCTAAATCTATGGCCTTCATATCTACCCCACCCCCCCATGCCCTCCACTCACCCTGTGGCTTTGCTTCCACTTTTGGCCTACCCTCCTCCTATCCTCCCTCATCCTCCTCCCTTTGCCTCCTCTATGGTGCTTCTCCCTACACCATAGCCTTCATCCACTATCTCAATCCTCTCACCTCATACCTCCCCCTCCTTGCTGCTCGAGTGATCTCCCATGCTACCACTATCTCTCTAGTTACATGTTCCCTTTCAATCAACCTTAGGTGTTGGAACTAGTTCTGAAGTTTTGAGTTAACCTAGCATCCACCAATCCCAATCCTGAGGTGCTAGATCTTGCTATGCCTAGAATAATTTTTCTCTCTATAGAAGTGGCTCAAATAGTTTAATAGACTCTCTGGTCACCCTCCAGTACCAAACTATGTCCCATGGCATGACCTGCAACCATCCAAACTATTTTAGCACCTTGTCCAATCGATATTGCTCATCTATGTAATCCAATGGATTGAAAAAAAAGAATTTTGATATAGTGTACGAAAACTACTATCTCTCCTATAGCCATAGGCTTTGACCCATATACAACCTCCATATCATTGCCTATATCTCAACCAACTTGACTCTCCAATAATCTACCTCCTCTATATGGTTGTATGTAAGAGGATGACCCCAACTATATATAATAGGCTCCTTTGGCTTCTTGTCTCTCCACCCAATCGGCTTGAATGCCACTATATGCTCCAATGCCCAGACCTAAAGAAGGTTCAAAAACCCCACACTCCTCCCCTGATGGCATCCTCCTCCCTAATAGATTGTTCAATGAAGGTTATGATATAGCTCAGCCAACCTTAATGAGCCTCATGCAACTGAGACTCTATCATCCATGATCTAAATGATTATTGATATCAGTGCTAGTGTTAGACATATACCACCCATGTCTAGGGTAATATACCCTGACACTAGCCCACACACACCAAAATATTTTTGTCAATATATAACAACTTGATCGAAGTACTTGTCCAAAGCAAACTGGCCCCTCTAGATCTAGAATTAAACTCCAGGCCCCACCAATCACCACACAACTCTCTCTCCTATGACCTCCCTCATTTCTATTATCAACATACCCTACACTGGTAGCCAAAATATCCTAAAGACATCCTCTAGAGTCATGATCATCTCACCTATCAATAGATGTAACATACCAATCTTACTATATGAGCACTCACACAATATTGTCACCATCACCATATAGGTGCAAGTATGAGGTAACCTTGCCAAGTATTCTAGCCTGATAGTGTCAATCCTCACCTAGTCTACTAGTGTGAACTACTCCCTAGCACATAGCACCACCGTGCATCACTCTTGTGACACCAATTCATCAAGTGACCATTGCATCTAGTAAACAACCACTAGTGTCAATTCTCCATTCCTCTTAAAAAATCCCTCAACCTATGTTTCATAATCCCTCTCTCTACCTAACCAACCAACAACTTACCCTTTACCTGCATTCTCGCAAGAAGGTTAGCATTCCTATGCCCCATCTTTATCCTAGCATTCTTGCCGCCTAATATTTTAGTAGGATCACACCTAAACTATTTTTCCTTCTTGGTCAAACCTTAACTTGTGCTCCCATAAATCCACCTAGATGCTCGTATTCCTACAACTGTAGATCACAATAGGAATGGTTCTACCCTTTCAACCATCTCGGTCAACCTTACCTTGTTCTAGCTTTGACTTTCACTGTCCCACCCTTAGCCTACAAGACCAAATTCCTACTAATGGGAATGCTTTCCCACAATCAAAATTTTCATCTCACACAAACTTGTAGCTAGAATCACTAACTCACAAGAGATGTAAGTCAGATTTTCTTTCCTATGAAAATGACTTCCACCTATCATTTTACTCCATTTTCCCTTGGTCATTTTTTGGAATTGTTTTCTTGCTGATCCCTAATGTGATCCCACTGGATCCATGCCTATAATAACCATACCAGATCTTCCTAATGCTTCAATCATTCTAGCACAACCATCATGTCCTCCAACTTAGAGCTAAAAAAACATAATATATCATTGTCAATATGAGAGAAGATAATCATTTTTGGCCCTCCTAGACCCCCTTATAGGCCCCATATGGTGCCCTACTTCCCTCTCTACCACTCGAGTGACCCACTTTTCCTTGAACCCTATTTTTTTTGTAATTGAAGTATAATTTTAACACTTCGTTACTACATCTAGGTCTTCCTGCTCACCATGACTTATTGTACCTTTTCAAGTAGTCACCAAGCTTTTCGTTCTCTTTGCACTACCTTCTGGAGGGGGCATCACACAATCTAGTCTCTCCTCTTCTACTCAAGACTAGGGTAAATATGTTTCTTTAAAAAAATCTTCTTCGTGTCATCTATGTTTGAACTTCTTTGAAATAGTGTTGTCCCAACACTATATCAAAGAATGGAAAAATGTAAACACATAAATATGATTACATCACCAAGTAATCTTATTTAGTCATATTCTAGGACATTATTGATTAAATATTTTACATTTAATTAATTTATCACCATCCCCTATTTAACTAATTTATTTAATTAAATATAGCCTAATTGATAAAATCAAATGATAAACCAAAATCAATTTATCAATTAAATCCCTATTCCTCCATTGAATTAAATAAATACAAAAAGCTATTTAATTTAATCTCACATCATCATTTATGAAATAAAACATTTAATAAGTAAATCTCAAAATTCTAAACCAACTTATTCACCCATACTAACCTCGATTAGCTAGCTAACTAACACATCCCATCAATGCTAAGCAAATAACCTCCTAACCCCTCTCCTAAGCTAAGCCTAATCCCCTCCTAAGCATGTGCACAACTTTAAGAATCAATTAAGACTTTGTAACCCAATCCAAATTCAAAAGTCTTCCCCCATGCTCTTACATTCCTATCCAAGAGAATTAATGGCTCCTCCATTCCATAATGACCCTTAAATGTTGCTTAAATCCCTCTTCCATACTCCTCCTCCCTCATAACGCCATTTGACCCTCCATTTTGACCATCCAATCCCCTTGTGACACTTTTCACAAGGCTAGGGCTTTGAAGAAGTACAATTCATGTGCTCCCCCTTCCATCCATCATATCCCTTCCTTACTGGACCTCCATCCTTGCATCTGGACCCTCCATCTCACTACCCCTTGGCATATAAATTGGACTCCTCCCCTCTAACAAATCATATTCAACTTCCATGCAAATTTATAATGTCCCTATGGAGAAAAATTCACTAAACCATGCCCTTGCCATGTAGGAATCCTCACTCACCCCATACATCATATTTTACTCATTCGAAGATTCTTATCCATTTAAGGATTGAAGCATGCTTGAGCACACATACACCCATACTCAGACATATCTATAGCATCAAGATCACACTTGGGGAGCTTACCATTCTTAGTTTTCCTACCTCAATGGTATTTCCTTCATCTTATCATAGATATTGCTAATATACTTAGTTTGTGAATGTTAGCTTAATTCTTAATCTTCTTTGCACACTAGTTTTATAGCTCTACAATCCAAATTTATCCCTTTTTCCACTTAAACTAATTGCTTAATTATCTTTCATGGGGATTAATGATCCATTCCAAAATACATAATCATCTCCCTAGATTATTTCTTGATCACTTAAATATGTAATAAGTTGGCCAAATATAGTTTACCTTGGTGTTTATGCAATTTTGAACAAATACGTCAATACTAGCCTTCTTGGCACATGAACACTATGATGCTCATCATGACTAATCTTCATCCTATCCCTTGACTTTTGAAGGCTTGACACTCACTTTATAACTCGGCATGATCTAACTTTGTATAGGTTGGTGCATACAGTCTTCTTTCTTGCTCAACATACATAAGCTTTTGGCTCACTCAATGTATATAGGAGTACTTGGCAACCATAGGCTTTCTTGGAAATAATGATTAGTCAGCTCTAACTAAAATAAGAATAAGTCTATATATACATTTCTTAGCCTTAGTAGAATGGCTTGATCATAGTGATGATCGACTAATACTTTCATAAGAATAACTAAGTGTTTGACACTAATAGACAACAAAGTGGAGGGATCAACAATATCAAGGACCTGATGGCTTCAAAGCCTTTTTCTTTGAAATATGTTGGAATATTCTAAGATACAACTTATGGGAGGTCATTGAGGCAACCAAAGATTTGGGAACTCTCTTATCTAAAATTAATAGTACATTTTTAAAATTAATATTGAAAGAAGAAGAACATGAGGAACTAGGGGACTTTAGGCCCATTGCGGGTATGTGCAAGATCATGATGGGCTAAACTATGGCCTTAAGTGACAATGAAAAGTTGGGACATCAATGTTAGTAAACCTAATGTAAAATCTTGAGCTATTTATGAACCTTCTATTAAAAAAATTATAAAAATACTAGCCATTTTTTATTAAAAAGTTTAATTTAATTGGTCATAAATTGGAATTTCAATGCAAACGTATGAAATTTTTTAGGAAGATAAATAAGAAGTAGGTCAATATCTAAGCGGCTTAATCAAAATCAAATAATAATATTTAGTTTTTGAATAATAGATATAAGGAATGGACTCATACCCGAATAAGATGCATAATTTTATTCCAAGAAAATAATTAATTTTGATTTTTTTGTTGCAATATTTTTGTGAATAAAAAAAATCTTGTGTCTAAACAACTTAACTCATTCAAAACTATACAAAATTAAAATTTATTCTTGTTTTCCTCATAGTTGGAAAATCATAGAATGTGATGCATCTTTCAAATTTTAAGAAGGTTATACTATTTTTAAGTTATATCTTTTTTTCAATTGATACATAAATCAACATTTTATAAGTTACTTCACTAGAAAATAAGTAATTAGAACACATAATTTGACAACAATTATATTGATTAAAAGCTGATAATTTTCTTAAGAAACCCCTTTCATTTTATCAAATGAAAATGAAAAATGATTGTTTTTATATCACCACTTTTTGGCCCATCATGATCCTATACATACCCTTGTGTAAAAAAAATTATAAAATTATGATGAAAACATTAGCTAATAGGATGAAAAAGGTCCCATCAAAATTGATCTCAGAAGAAAAGAGTGGCTTCATCCCAAGTAGGTCAATCTTTGATGGTATAATAATAATCCTTGAGAACTATTAAACTCAACTCAAATTAATAAGGAACCTTGTATGTTAATGGAGTTAAACAGTCAAAAATCTTATGATATTATAGAGTGGTTTTTTTTATGAAAGACTATGGAAGCCTTTTTTTTTTCACATGAATTGATTAAATTGATATATAATTTTATTTCAACTCCCAAAATATCCCTTCTTATTAAAACCATACCTAAATATTTCTTCAACATATCTAGAGATGTTTGAAAAGGAGACCTAATTTCCCCTTTCTTATTTATCATAATGAAAAAATTATTTAGAAGAGAAATAAAAAGGGCTTAGTTGGATAAGAAAATTAAAGGTATCATAGTAATAGAGGAAGTTCCTAAAATAACTCATCAACATTTTACACATCATACAATCCTTCTAGAAGAAAGCACAATGGAGGACGTGCAAAACTTTAAACAAACTATTAATACCTATATTGAAGCATTGGGTCAAAAAGTAATTCTTGATAAGTCGAAGGTCTTTTTTCTTAACACCTCTTCTGAAATAGAAAGAAATGTATTCAATATAATAGGGTATGGGAAAGTAAATTTCCCTTGTAAATACCTTGGTATCCAATTTGAAAAAGGTATAAGAGAAAGTAAAACTTGGAAAATCATATCAGAAAAGATAGATAAAAATATTTAGAAAGTTGGAAAGATAAATGCTATCTTAATTTGGAATAATGAAAATAATTAATTTATTCCTATCAATCATCCCTACTTATCAAATTTCATGTCTACCACTCCTGAAAGGAGTAAAAGGAAACCTTAGATACTAGATTAAGGAAGTTATTTTGGTAAGGACTAGAAGGAAAAAAGAAATAAGCCTTAATAAAATGGGATAGAATATGTCAACCTAAAGAGTATGGAGGTCTTGGAATTAAGATATTGAGTTGGAAAAATGAAGCTTTAGGAGAAAAATCAATTTCGAGAATGTTTCAAGAGCACACAAAAAATTGTGTAAATTTTTTATACCATAAGTATTTGAATATCATAGACCCAGTATTGATATTTAGAACCAAAAACTAGTGAAAAGGATCTAGAAATTGGAATTTCATGATGCAATGTTGTCCTCTTATAACCAACAATCTCACTTGGGATATTGTCCAAGGTCAAGAAGCTCTACTCTGGGAAGATTGATGGCATGGACTTCCTCCACCTAATAGTTATAATTTGCCATATATTATTAAAAATAATTTAATTAACTTGTGGGGTCATCATGTAAGAGATTATAAAAAGTTACATAATGTTGACCAATATAGAGACTAGAAATGGAAATCCATTGAAGAAACAAATTTTTCAAATCAAGATAAATAAATTTTTGAATAGTTTCTAAAAAAAATTATAGACAAGCTAATCATAAAAATGTGATGGATAAATTAATTTGAGGCACTTCAAAAAAAAGGAATTATAGTGCTAAAATAGGATATGAAATTATTATTAACTTCCAATAATGGGAAAAGATAGACATCCCTCTAAATATTTTATAGGATGTAACATGTCTACCCAAGACTAGAATTTTTCTCTAGGTAGCTCTACAAGAGAGAATCCTAATGATAGACAAGCTTACTGAGATGGGCTTAGAGGGACTTTCAATATGCTCTCTATGAAAAAATGAATATGAGATGAATGAAAATTTGTCATTCCAATATCCCTTTCAAAGTGTTGGAAATGCCTATGCCAAAACCTTAATTGGTCAACCACATTAGTGAACAATTTTAAAAACTTCTAAATATTTGGCCTAAAAATGGGCATTCAATCGTCTACAATAATTGATGGAAAATATCTTCATCCATAATTTTATGGCAAATTTGGAAGGAAAGAAATAGATGAATATTTATGAATGAAAGAATGGACTTAAATTTGTTTCTCAATAAAGGAGAAGCATGCATTATGGAAGTAGAAAATAATAACTTGAGAAATTCTAACAAAGAAGATGGCTCTATTTCTGAGTGGGATTCAAGAATGCACAAAAATTATTTTAATCTCATAAACACACCTATGACCTATTTAAAAGATAATAAACAAGCTAGTGTTGTATGAAAATGGGAACCTCCCCTAAAAGGATGGGCTAAACTAAATTTTGTCATGGAGATCTAAGAGGCAGTCTAGGCCTTGAAAAACTAGGTTGTATTATCTCTGTGATATAGGCTGATGGATAATCAAATGATCCAAGCCTCTAAGGGTGAAATAATATAATGTAGCATAACTAGAGGCTCTGATCTAAGGATTAATCCTTAGTTTGGAATTTGGTTATATCAGAGCCTCTAATTATGCTACATTATAACTGAAGTTATATTTTGAAGGAGATTCACAAATCATTTTAAATGCACTATGGAAAATAAGTATGCCAAATTGGGTATTGACTTCTAAAATTGAATATGTGTTAAATATAGTTGAAATTTTTGAAGAAATGAGAATCAATTACATGTATCAAGAAGGAAATAAGAAAGTAGATACATTAGTAAACAAAGGAGTAGACATGTTGAAGATTCTCTAATAAAGAACAATCAAATTACCCAATAATCTACCAACTATAATAGTCCTCAATAGAATAATATAAGATTAAAGATTTAGGATCAAATATATTTTACATATACATTTGATAATAGGGTGCATTAATATTCGATTTAGTTTAAGTTTATCTCATAAGGATGAAAAATCCTTTCATAGGTTCTATGGGACAAGTAAGGTATTTTATGTCTTGAGTTGTCTTTTCAAAACATCAAGGAAATATATAATATGACTTTGGTTATTAGGAATACTACATATTTTCTAGATGCTATGATATTATTAAATATAATTTAGTAAAGATAATAGATTTTATTGAGAAAGTAATATTATGGGCTAGGATAAAACATAAAATCCTAAAAGTTTGTTATATAAATCAATAAATACATTATCATGCTTAAGGAATGATAGTAGTTTTTATTTAAAATTAAAGAAAAAGGAAAAAATATATAATCAAAACAATTAAATTGATTAAACTTACCCTTAGTAAACAAACTCTATAAGTAAAATTTATATGTTGAGGTCTATCTTTTATGTGTCCAACTAAAAAGCCTAAGGAATTGAATACCTTGATCTAGAAATACTATTGAGTTAAAATGAAGGATATGAGGGGCATAAAAAAGAGAAATGTTTAAATTGCTTTCCTTTAGACTAACATAATATTAAAAATATAACATTTTTTCTTGTAAAGTGTCCCTGATAGAACTAGTAGATCTAAAGGCCTACACATAGGTAGTAAAGAAATACTCAATAGATTTATTGAACTTAATTGTTCAAGGTAATACTAAAGTAAAAATCAAAATTTCAGAATAATCCTTAGTTAGAAATTAAGAACATAAAATTATACAACTAAGGATATTGGATCAAAAGTGAGAAAAACACATTATTAGTATCAATAAAAGATTCAAATTTTTACTCTATTATAAAATAAATTCATATTTCAAAACTAGTTAAAGAAAAAAGACACATTCTCTATTTATTAGTATAAAAAAAAAAACTATTTACAAGAAGTATATTTGATTCAATGTGAATTTTATGATTCACTATTACTATCAAGAATCTTAGCCAAAAGAAAGCATGCAGGAAGAAACATTTGATGACTTGAATTTCAAATTTTGGAATCCTGAGGACATAATAAAGAGAGAAATCTAAAAGGTGATCAAATTTCAAAAAGAAGTTAGTTAATGAGAATGCAAGTTGGAATTTAGTAATGTAGAAAGGAGATAGATAGAAGATGCAATAATGATGTGCTAAGTTTTGTTTCTTATGTAAGAGAAGGTGTGCCTTTTCAAAGCCCTTTTCTTAAAAATAGAGACAATTGTATCATAAAATAAAC